>BQNB010042854.1:3519-21019 GCA_026074375.1 Tanacetum coccineum | reverse complement strand
AACTTGGTGAAAATTTACAAGTCTTAACAAAAAAGCAAAAATGCTCTTGAGATTCCTACAATTCATCCATACATCGCATTATTAAGTCAAAAGAAGACCGGCGTGACCAGCTTCTTCAAATGTTCCACGAACTGCAAAATTGTATAGCTACAAAAGCGGACACACTCAAAAGGTTAATTGTATATTTTGTATATTTATTCTTATCAAGCAAATGCATACCACAAGATAAAAAAATATATAACCAGTTGATCACATAAACTACATAGACACAATGAATGTTAGCAGATAATTAAAATTAAAAAAAGGAAATAACCCAAAAACAAAAAAAGTAGATAGCTATAAAGAGATGACGACTATCGATCTTTGAGACATCATAATAACTGTTGATATAAATGATGATTTTTTCATTTCTAAACATTAAAAGAATTTCACACATCTTCCTCATATCGTCCTCCTGTATAGTTTCATTGTGTGGATGGTTACGTCTCGTAAATCAGAATTTGGGAACAAACCAAGTTCAGTAATCATATGGTCCTAATGATTAATTTGAGATGTGATTTGCTAAAAAACAGATGATATATTAGATAAGATCATAAGAATCTATAGCCTCTGTCAGTTTCAAGTTGCACGACATAAATAATATATACTTATTTACGTAAATCGCTGGTTACTCAATAAGTGACAAATCCATGGAAGAAATTTTTTGAAATAATTTCGTTTGGTAAAAAAAAAATTAAAATGAGGCTAGAATAATATATAGTAATAAAACAAAACCTAACCGCCCATGCAGATACATTGCTGATTATTTTACAATATAATACTTAATGGTAATTATTTTTATATCATTTTACATAACTGTTGTGATGAATTACTTATACTACATGAAATTGAAAACAGATTCTAAACTCTACCATCTCTTATGTTAAAAAAAACTATAACATCTCCCAAAAAATTTGTATTGTCAATATTAAAATTATATCAATAAAAGGACAGCACATATAAAATAATAAAATAATTGAAAACCTTAGTATAACAACAGTACACTAAATGAACACAATAAAAAAACACGATTAACAAAATGTAAATATTATAAAATAGCATAAAACAAAAAAATAGCCACTACCATGAATAATCCCAAAAGTACCAACATATTTGTTGATACAATGAGTATAATACACCGCCATTGCCATCTTAATGCCACAATAAGTACTTCTAAAAAATCACAAACAAGACCCAAAATGGCCTTTTCAAAATAATACCGGACGATAAATGGACAGTCAAATAATATAAGGTTTAGAGACGCATACTACTTCATGGATGGATGGTCAAAGTTTTTAAATAAGAATGTACTTAATAAAAAAACTTTATATTACATATCCGCAGAAACTTTATCTTTTTATCCATGAGTAATACACGATTCTAAACTTGAACTATTTAACTGCCCATTTATCACCAGATTTTTAAATGAGAAAGTCATCTTGCGTGATGTTGGTAAACTTTTGAAAGTACTAAATTCTGATTCTTATAAGGAAACTTCATTATTTTGTACGTTCTATACGTGGGTTCAGAGAAAGATTTGATTTAATATTGGATGAGAAATTAAGGTATTTATACTACAAGAAAATGTAGAAGTTAAGCTAAAATAAAATACATTAATTTATGATTGTTCGTTGGGAATATTAAACTATTTAATGGCAATAAAAGAAAAGTTATTATTGTATTAAATATTTGTTGTGTTGTGAAGCATGTAACAATTCAAGGCAATTAAAAGAAAAACAAAAAGAACTTAAACACTGAGTATTTGTTTTGTTATGAAGCGGATATAATATTATTAAACAAATAAATATATGATCACATGACATATAATGTATACACCAAGATATAAATAATCATAAAAAATGTGGCACCCCGTAATAAAATTTAATTTCCTTTTCGTTAAGTAAAAGTCATGTACTACAAGTTTACGAATTCACCGTTAATTTCAACAAGAGGTCATTTTATGATTTTTAGAGTCGATATTACTTCATGGATGGTTGGTCAAGACGTTTTTTAAATAAGATGTACTTAATAAAAAAACTTTATTTTTAATATAGCAGAAAACTTTATCTTTTTATCCATGAGTAATACACGATTCTAAACTTGAACTATCTAACTGCCCATTTATCACCAGATTTTTAAATGAGAAAGTCATCTTGTGTGATGTTGGTAAACTTTTGAAAGTACTAAATTCTGGTTCTTATAAGGAAACTTCATTATTTTGTACGTTCTATACGTGGGTTCAGAGAAAGATTTGATTTAATATTGGATGAGATAGAAAATTAGGTAATTTCATCAAGAAAATGTAGAAGTTAAGCTAAAATAAAATACATTAATTTATGATTGTTCGTTGGGAATATTAAACTATTTAATGGCAATAAAAGAAAAGTTATTATTGTATTAAATATTTGTTGTGTTGTGAAGCATGTAACAATTCAAGGCAATTAAAAGAAAAACAAAAAGAACTTAAACACTGAGTATTTGTTTTGTTGTGAAGCGGATATAATATTATTAAACAAATAAATATATGATCACATGACATATAATGTATACACCAAGATATAAATAATCATAAAAAATGTGGCACCCCGTAATAAAATTTAATTTCCTTTTCGTTAAGTAAAAGTCATGTACTACAAGTTTACGAATTCACCGTTAATTTCAACAAGAGGTCATTTTATGATCGTCAATGCATTACTTTTGTTCATGGAAAGTTTAATTAGCACACGAATATCACCACTATTCTCTTGTGTCTAAGAGGATATTTTAGAACTTGTAGCGATAAAACAATATTTATTTTTTTTCAATTTTCAAACGAAGTCATTTACTTAGATTATTTTCATGAAACCATATACGTTCGATAACCATGCAACTCTTTAATAGAATTCAAAAGAAATATACACTTAAGAATACATATAAACCAATATCAGATATATGCACATGCATATATATAAAACCAACACTTAATAATGGCAAAACATCCATCATCACAATGCCTTACACACTACCCTACCCATTTTCTTATTTTAAATATCTCCATCACATGATACGTCTTATAACCTGATGTAATTTCAAATGAAAGAAACAAGAAATAATAGAGATTCCTTAATAGTATTAGAAATAGGGCAATGATGATAACAGTATTAGAAAGTTACACTATGGTTTAATAGGAGTATAGAGTCATTCCACATGAAACCCTTCAGTAACCAACCAAACACTTTAAGTATAAATCAAGAACCATGCATGAACAAATGTATCACAAATCAAAAAAAGCAATTATACCCTTAAAGTTCAAGTTTCATTGAGTACAAGAACTAAGTGGGCGCCGGGCTTAAAGGGTAATATTAACCAAGGGTTGGTTCGAGCTTCTATGCTACCACCGTCTTTCCGCATTGACTAGCAAAGCTTGGACCTCCGTAAGTCATTCTTGTATCACCATATTTATCATATACATAACTTTCCGTATGTAGTAACACATGACATGCATGATATCGACCACTTGCTATGGTCCTTGTGGCATAGCCATATCAAAACTTTTGTCTGATACCACATGAAACATGATACGGTAAACATTAGATCTTACCATGAACTAGTATCAAGTATATCGATATTGAAAAGCTACACAACAACTTGGACTAGCAAAACTCGACACTTATACTCGGTTTGAAACGTTGGCACTAAGGACGAGTAAGACTAAGGCATACATGTTAAATGCTTGTATTGTGACCAAGACCAAGCCCTACCATGACCACCAATGCGACGAGTAACGAGGGGCCATTACCTCGAAGTGCCTCGTCATTAGCTATACCACAGCGGGCAAGGTGGCTGCTCTACGGGTAGCAACCCACCCCGAACCTTTTCAAGCTACTCATGCGTGCGAGACAGTTGGCTTATTGCACTGTTGCTGCCGCAAGGTGGTGGTGGCAAAGGCTGGTGGTTTCGTACCAAACGACTGCTGCCTTTATAATCTTCAACACACCCTTTTTATGCTAATACATTCGACCCACCAACGCACCACTTGGTACTGTCAAGCTCAAATGATGGATGGACAATTTTATGGTGTGGCCGTACTCGACGCCAACTTGTATTGTATCGCCCACCAACGAGACATGGCAAGTTGCTACTGCTGTTGCAGCCATGCGTTCCTCAAGGGACGAGAGAGTCGTCTTTGTGTCTCGAGATTAAGTCTCCTCGTTGCTAACCATGCAACCCGTAAACATGCAAAATAGATAGGAAAACTAGTATATATAAATGTTGTGGGTTGCTGTGGAAGAAAAGAAAATGAGAACAGTGAGTGCAAAGGCTCACTGTTGTTACGTGTGCTGAGCAGGCAAAAAGAAAAAGAAATGAAGTAGGACAAGTATGTTGCATAGATATACATGTGATAGGTTATGTGAGAAGAAGGAAACACGAAACAAGTGGGTACAACCCAATGTTGGGCTGCGACAGAAATCAGAAAAAGGAAGAAAAGGTTAGTAGCCATGTGGGGTTTTATTGTGTAAAATAATACATGTGATGATTCATAAAAAAATTTAACTTGTAAATTTTAGACAAAAAGAAGTATGGAAACATGCATGTTTTTAAGCCTTTGGGTCGTTCCATGCCGAGACTCAAACGAAATGGGTAAGCTTACTAACGAAACGGGATTTAATCAAAAGTTAGAAAACTATAAAAACAACAATTTTCGTTGAATTAGGAGTAATAACGACGAAATTAATTTATAAACGAATTTAACACGGTTAATATAAATCCTTTGATGCTAAAATATTTAAAAGTTTATTTGGGTTTAAAACATAAAAGTCATAGGAGGAAAAACGTGGAAATTAGAGTGTAAAAAGTTAAATATTCGATAAATACTATTTTTAAATGTTAAAAGTGCTAACGTGAAGATTTAAGGGTTGAATGTGAAACTTCCTTAACCTGTAAAACAGAGGGGCTAAACTTGCTATTTTAAAACGTATGAGTATTAAATGTGATTAAATAATTTTTAAAAATTATTTAAACAAGTCGAACGGACTGGGATATGTTATTCTACGAATTAACGTGATTAAATAATTTTTAAAAATTATTTAAACAAGTCGAACGGACTGGGATATGTAATTCTACGAATTAATTAACGACATCAGTATGAATAAACAGACGTCATAAATACATATATAGACTTAGTAATTTACAATTAATACTTGTATTCTCCTAAGATATAAATCGCATGAGCTTATAAATATAAGTTACGACGAATGACTTTATCAACTTATGTATATATACTTATGAGTGTAAAGTCGTATTGTATCATCCTAGGGCTACGGTTAGAGAACATAAATACGTTATTCTTAACGGACAATGCCCTTGAGGGACCCACTTGCATATTTCCTTTCTACAATTATTTCTTTAGAATATAAACTCAGATTTATCATAATTACTTAGGTGTTGACTGAGTCATTATTCAACGTACATTGATCCATTATCAATTCTAAACGATTAACCTAACCGACAAGGTGAGTGTTCATAGCCCCTACTTTACTAGTTTAAACCATCTTTTGGGGTGAGAACATTGCTTATTTTAACAGCTGAACACAAGTACATTTACTGATTTACTGTTGGTTCTAAGTCCCTACTCAACAACGTACTTATGCCCAATTTATCATGAACCGTAATTCTTTGTCAAGCGCAATGTTATGATATATCTATCGGGATTGACATCCCTGTTTGTCTTAGACTAACATTAGTCAAGCAAACACAGTTTCATTTGAGTCAGTTACGGATGTCGCAGGTTGGACATCTGCATAGGCTTATCTATGATGGTACTTGTTAACGCTTCGGTGTCATGAGCTTAGACAATAGTAAATACTTTTCATTGTGATATATAGGATTACTATATTTCATACTATGGTTATAAATCTTGTGGTTCATCACTATTATCAAACAACAAAACCTATGAATTCACTAACTTTATGTTGACACTTTAGCAATGTTTTTCTCAGGTGTTCTATATTACGGAATATATGGAGTCTGCATTGGTATATTGGCATGTAGAGGTCTATCTCTCGTATCAAGTCCTCTTTACGCCATGAAGTCACAATCCCAAATCCATTCTTTCGCTGTAGTAAATTTAAGGGTGTGACAGATTGGTATCAAAGCCCTTGGTTATAGAGAACTAGGTTGCATTAGTAACTCTAGACTATAACTGGCTTGTAAGGACATATCAGAATAGCATACACACTATCTATTACTATTCACTTCCTAAGTCAACAACTATTTAACACGATATCATTAAATAACTAAATTGCCACTTGTCTATCATGGAAAACATGACTACGCATTATCATTCACCATATTAGAATAACATATCTTATGGATTACATATTCGTATCATCCTAGTGCAAGGAAACCACTATGAATCTCACCAAATAATTTACCCTATAACCAATATCACACGACGAAGAATCACTTACACAATATTATAGATTTTATCAGTAATTTCATCTTTACTATCTCATTTTATAAGAGTTACTTACATGAACACTTTGGGATACCCTGCTAATCATCCGCTCATTACTTCACTACACAAGGACTCTTTGTAGCAACCATTGTAAAATACCTATACTGCCATCTACTATGTCGGTATACCCTTAAAAGTATTTCAATGTATACAAAAACCTACCAAAAAGCATATACCACTTGAATACACCAATAATTGGCAAATGTCACATCATCGGGAAACGTGAACAACAAACTCTTAATGAGACGAAAATGAAAACACACCCGATAAGAGTAAGAGACAACAGTGGCAATTAGCAGTCACAAACTATGAGAAGAAATTCAAGACATAAAGGTTTACACCAGCCCCTGAGTCAAGACTAATGTGAACTCTACGAATATGCACCTATTGACCAAAATCCTACCGCACTTTCTAGTCACCGGCTTAGGCCTTAACATAAGGATACCGCTAATAATTACGAGTAAATTTCCCCAAACAAATAAGAAACATACCAATGCCAAAATCCAACACTCCTAGACATATCCTCGAGACATAGTATGCATAACCATACAAAATGTGCAATACACCTTATCTTAAAAATAGATGACACTCATAAGTTAATCTTTACCCAAATATGGAATATAAGAAGAAGAAACCCTACTTTGTCATATGCAGGGTGTATTCGAGAAATGTCTCAATCATTTCGCAACGTACTGAAAACTTCCTCGGAAACAGGAAGCACACGGGACATCCCATTCCAAGAAGACTCGACTCGCTAACCTCTCAAGCAATCTAATTACCTGAACTGGAGCTAACTTTGACCCCTGCTACAGAGCGTGAACACTCTCAAGAAATAAATAACCATAGTGTTCCTACACTAATATCATAAGCACTTGGACCATCTCGAAAGAGAAGTAGATCACCATCATCGCCATTCTTCCCAGATGCCATTACCTTCTCTAACGGTAAACCAGCATCCGAGACATCAGAACTCAACCCAGAAGATGTGACGGCCAGACTAGAGGACCTGGAAGTAGAGATTGACACTCTTCATGCAGTACACGAGTCAAAGAGCTTCTGATCTCCGAATTGCAGGATTCTCTCGCAGCTGCCGAGAATGAGATCGTAATATTGCAGATAAGGGTAGCTGATGCCGAGGACAGATACGCTGAGGATCATGAACAAATTTAGAAAATTCTAGCCTGCCTAGGCCTATAATCAAGAAAGCGAGACTCGTTATAACAATGTATCCCAGCTTGCAAGGAAACGTCTAGGCAGAGAAATTAATAAAGACTTGTACTTTGCGTTCATGAAATAATAAATGAAATAACAATTCTGCCCTAAAAGGTTCTTGAGTACGTTTACCCAGTATAGGGGAAACCATATATTTGATAATTTTTGGAATCAAATGACAAGCATCGTAATGCGCCAATGAAATAACAATATCAAAATTACTGCTTAAATACAAAACAAGTATACTCATTTTTCAACAAACGAAGAATACAATCATGTGCTCAGTAAACGGAGGTAGGGAAACTATTTCCAATAAACACTATGAAATTTAAAGGATCATTTCGAAGGACCCACACATTGTGCTTCAAACGAAAAATAGTAACCCTCACCAGATTCAATTATTTCTTGCACTATTCGACATTTTGTTAGTCCAAAATTCTTTTCATTCACAATCAATGAGTGCCTTCTCAATGAAAATAGAAATATAGAATGCGTTTAAATGCTTACCAGGTAATAACCTCGAATCATACCAAGATACGAGGTAGGGTACATAGCAATATATGATTATAACGGGAAGGGTGAAACAATAAAATACACCATGCGAAAACCTATTCAATCAGATCCATAATATTTATGTTCATAATATAACAAAATGCTAAATATAGGAAATACAAAAAAGATGTAAAAGGCTAAAACGACGAATACATCACCGCGTGAGAAGAAACACATTAGGTAGACCAGTAAAATAAGCGATTGCTGTGATGATTATGATATAACGGATCGTGAAAAATCTCGATGGGGAATCCCCTGAGGATTGGTAATCGCAGTTCCGAGCAAGTGGATGAGAAAACGTGGAACCGTTTGGAATGTGGGTGATAAAATTAAGATGAGGAGTGAGTAAAGTGAAACTTGAAGAGATATAGAAAAAGGGCGTGCGGCGTAGTGGGTAGGAGTTGTGAGGGGAGGAATATCGATTTAAAATATTTAGGATGGACATAGTCATGTCTAGCAAGAGCGATCACAACCAAACCCTAAACTTCCAACAAAAGCAATTATTCGAAATAACTTATACGCTGAGATAATAATTTTACACATAGATAATACACACCATCATATGAAACGATATACACGTAGTAAGATAAACACATAAGGTGAACATAAACTTTCAGAGGACCACATGAGTGGTAGAAAGTAGCAAGGGAATAATAAACCACAAATCAACATATAACATAACATCATTCATCAGGTGTTTGGGAGACACGACAATTTATATACATCACGAGTCTCTATACCAACTACGCTTACAATCACAAACAAATAACTAAAGGAAAAGGGGATGTCAATGTAAACCTAAGGTATACATAGCCTGATCAACTATGTATAAGTTAGGTCGACAGAGATATGCTCAATAGTACTCGAAGTAATAGCGAAAGTTTGAGCGCATACATATTTTACTCATTCATCACATCAAAGACAACACTCAAGGAAACTATGAAAGTCTACGATTCATCAAGAATACATCATGAGAATTCAATCATACATAAGCGAAACAAAGTTAAAGATGAAACGTTCGATAGTTCTTTCTGGAGGATTCAGCATAAGATTAAGTAAAACGCTCAAGAACAAAACGGTAAAATGACCCGCTAGCCTACCGGCAAAAGCTACTTCTTCCAAAAAACTTCCACGCCAATCGCCACAATAATGAGTGGCACAATAAGCCCTAGTATTACAATGATGTACTGGTGATCTTCTTCCTGTGGAACACTCGCCAAATAACAACCAACCACCACAACGAACACAACCGCAATCAAGGGAACGAGATACGACATTTTAATTTAAGGACGGATGAGAATTTAAGCAAAGAAACTTATTTTACGTTTTGACAAATTCAAGAAATTGGCAAAGTGTATATATAGGGTGGAGGTAACGGTTCGCCACATTCTAGCCGTTGGAGCCCCACTTGCCACTTTTGTCCTTTTCTTAACCCATGCCACGAATAAGACGCTTAAATTCAGGGCAAAAGTTTCCGACTTGAAAGGACTGCGACACCCCATAAAAATTTAAATCTTATTTCAAACCCTTAAGGTAAAATCAATCACCGAAAAAGTTTCAAATTGTTAAGATAATTACTTTGGGGAAGAATTTACAAATTAATAACACTATCCCTAAATCACTTTATAATACTGTAGAGGGACAACAATCATGTTCACTCAATTATTCAATTCAGAATTATCACGCAAACACTTTAAAATACTGGGTGGAGACAGTAGTCATAGTCACTCAATTGTTCCATTCAAGATGAATCATGGCAAGGCAACAGTCACGAAGCAAACATTTTTTTGATACTACAGAGATCAAATGCATTCATTTGAACTTACTAGGTTACTAACATGATAACCGTTGGTTTGCGAAAGTGGAAATACAAGTACATAGTTTAAGGCAACAATGTTTTATTCAGAGTAGTACAACAACATGGTTACAGCAATCCTTAGACTATTAATCCGATGATTCACATTCTGAGTCGTACCTCACTATCCCAAATTCTAAAAAGAATGCATCATTCTCGGCTTGTTCTTGCCAAATTTTCTCCTATTGCGCCTTTTTATTCATGGCCTCTTCTTTCAATATTTCTTTTAAAGCTTCTTCATCCATACGAAGTTGATGTAAGTCTTTCTCGGTAAGGGGGCAATTAGCCTGAGATGACGAACAGCCTATACCTTCGTGTGTACGGTCGGCCTGAGATGACGAACAGCCTATACCTTCGTGTGTACGGCCGGAGTGTTTTTCCTGAAACCAAGCCAACTTAGCATCCATTTGTTTCTCTAGTTGTGCCGCCTTCCCATACATAGAAAGATGCAGCTTGCGATCCTTTTCAAAACTTTCTTTTAAAAACGTGCAAATCAAAGCACGACTCTCTTGAGAAATGTCGTTGCATTTCTCATAAGCTTTTCTAAGATCGTCCCTGACGGCGCATGAATCTTCAAACTGAAAAGCCAAATTCAAAAGCACATCCTGACGACCCTTATCTTCGTTAAAGCTTCGACTTCAGAATCAGTATGAGGAAGCGCACAGGCCATTGAAGTGTTTTGTAGTAGGATTTAAGTTTGAGAATTTGAGAGGGATTAGGTGGTATTTATAAGACAAAATGGGAAAAAAGGAAATAATTGAAAATTTCGTCGTTACTTCAACGGATACATTCCTAACATTTTGTCGTATCGGCTCGTCCCAATGACGACACATTCATTCGGGATATGTAAGGGTCAGTTTAAGAAAGAATACCCTCACACATTCGCAAATCCACAATCTCCTACAACGTCTTGATTTCGTGGACGAAATCTTCTAACCTGGGGAGGCTCATTCCCATCACCAAGGAGTCGCAAATGAAGAGATTAATGGAGACGTGTGTGGCACCCCGTAAGAAAATTTAATTCCCTTTTCGTTAAGTAAAAGTCATGTACTGCAAGTTTACGAATTCACCGTTAATTTCAACAAGAGGTCATTTTATGATCGTCAATGCATTACTTTTGTTCATGGAAAGTTTAATTAGCACACGAATATCACCACTATTGCTCTTGTGTCTAAGAGGATATTTTAGAACTTGTAGCGATAAAACAATATTTATTTTTTTTCAATTTTCAAACGAAGTCATTTACTTAGATTATTTTCATGAAACCATCTACGTTCGATAACCATGCAACTCTTTAAGAGAATTCAAAAGAAATATACACTTAAGAATACATATAAACCAATATCAGATATATGCACATGCATATATATAAAACCAACACATAATAATGGCAAAACATCCATCATCACAAAGCCTTACACACTACCCTACCCATTTTCTTATTTTAAATATCTCCATGATACGTCTTATGAACCTGATGAAATTTCAAATGGAAGAAACAAGAAATAATAGAGATTCCTTAATAGTATTAGAAAAAGGGTAATGATGATAACAGTATTAGAAAATTTACACTATGATTCAATAGTAGTATAGGGCCATTCCACATGCAATAATTCAGTAACTAAGCCAACGATTTAAGTATAAATGATGAACCATGCATGAGCAAATCCATCACAACTAAAATCTGAAAACAAGAAGTAAACTATACGGTTCGAGTTCGAGTTTCGTTGAGTGCAAAGGGCTGAGTGGACGTCGGGTTACAAGGGGTGGAAACCAAGAGTGGTTCGAGCTCCTATCGTCATCATCCCTCCTCATCGACTAACAAGCTCGGACCTCGGTAAGTCAACCTCGTAGTTTAACGTTCACATGTCATTCACCATGTAGTTTAGCGAAAGCCTCGGCCTCGCAAGGTTTGCACACGATCTATAACCAAAAGCGTGTCTAATATGTACGTACACATATGAATACTTTGGTAGTGACATGCATGAAATAGCAATATATATAAGTAACTAATGTAAACAACGTAGCATGCGTAAAAACAAATAAGCGAAGCATAAGTAATCTGGTAAGCCACATATCATGCGTGAGCCCCTAATAACGAACCAAAGGAACCTGCTATAATTTTTAAACATTTGCGTAAGTGTAAGCTTTGGCTCACTAGGGACTAACGAACACTAGGTCTAAGCGTAAAGTGTTGTGGAACTTCTTATATTGTGACCTCGACCTATAGCATGGACATGACCAAGGGACCCACGATGAATCACAGCGAGCTTTTGCTCACTGTGGGCGCGTCACAGATTCTGTAAGAGTGAACCCATTATGCTCATCGGCCCGTACTAATACCCCGTTACGCTTGACGAATGGCTGTCACTTGAGACACTACCAATGCGTGCCAACAGCCACCACAAGCCGCAGCTTGTCGCAGCTGTCGCGCTGCGAAAAGGCGTGGCCACAGCAGCCGCTGTTGGGTCTGCTTAGACGCACCAAATGCTCTTGTGTTTCCATGTTTAAAGACCTCACAACCCAAGTATTCAAGGCAGGCACCAAGTGGGTTTTAATGGGAGGACTAGACATATATATTTTTGTGAATTAGAAAGAAAAAGAAACCACAACAGTGGTGATGAACCCACTGCTGGGTCGCATAGCAGGGAAGCAGAAAAATGACAGAGTATAGGCCATGTGGGGTTTGGGGTATTGTATAAATAATGCATGTGGTGTTTCCTACCACTTGCGTATAATCCACTTCATTAAATTAGACATAGAAGAGTATAGATACTTGCATGTTTCGAGCTCTTGAGTTGGCTTAGCCGAACCCAAATGGGTTGGTAAATACCACGGCGAGCCAATGTTTATTTAGATAAGTGGAAAGTTTAAATGACATTTTTTGATAACTTAGAAATGGGTAACAACGAAACCGAGTTTAAACGAGTAAATAAACTTAACACGGCTTATAAAACTTATTTAACGCAAAAAAAATTTTTTTTAAGGCTATTCGGGTTTTAAACATGAAAAGTTATAAGAGTAAAGGAATTTAAAGTATAAAAATTGTATATATTATATATTACTATTTGGAAAGTCAAGGGATTAAAAACGGTCACATGAACGTTTAAAAGGTTAATTTGGCAATTTACTTAATTTGGAAAATAGAGGGACTAAAATCCACTATTTTGAAACTTAAGGGTATTAGTTGTAGATAAATAATCTTTATAAATAAATTAAACGAGTCAAGCAGACCGTGATATATAAACTGATAACGACACAAACTAATTAACGACTACGATGTAAATAAATAAACGCGATAATAAAACATATAAACTTAGTAACTTGCAGCTAACGTTTATATTTTCTTTAGATGTAAATCACATGGACTTGTAAATACAAGTTACGACGCGTAATAGTATCAATTCCTGCATAGATACTTATAGTTGTAAAGTCGTCCCTAGAGCCAACGGTTTAATCAACATTTTGAAAATGTAAAACGTTATCTCATAAACGACAGTGCCCTTGATGACCCATTTGCTTAAGCCATTTCATACATTAAGTATTTTTAGAATGTAAACTCAGACTTTGTCATAATTACTTAGGTGTTTGACTGAGTCACTATTTGACGTACATTGATCCATTATCAATTCCTGACGAATAATCGACAAGGTGAGTTTTCATAGCCCCTACTTTACTGTTTTAAATCATCTTTTGGGGTGAGAACATTGCTTATTTTTAACAGTTGAATACAAGTACATTTACTGATTTACTATTGGGTCTAAGTCCCTATTCAACCCATATTGCTATATTGCCCAATTTATCATGAACCGTCAATTCCTTGATCAATTAGATTGGTTGAGGGAGCGCGAATGTTATGGATAGATCTATCGGGATTGACATCCCTGTTTGTCTTGGACTAACATTAGTCAAGCAAACACAGTTTCATTTGAGTCAGTTACGGATGTCGCGGGTTGGACATCTGCATGGGCTTATCTATGATGGTACTTGTTAACGCTTCGGTGTCATGAGCTTAGACAATAGTAAATACTTTTCATTTTGATATATATGATTGCTATATTTCATACTATGGCTATAAATCTTGTGGTTCATCACTATAATCAAACATCAAAACTTATGAACTCACCAACTTTATGTTGACACTTTAGCAATGTTTTTCTCAGGTGTTCTATTTTATGGAAAATAAGGAGTCTGCATTGGTATATTGGCATGTAGAGGTCTATCTCTCGTATCAAGTCCTCTTCACGCCATGAAGTCACAATCCCAAATCAAGTCTTCCGCTGCAGTGAATTTGGGGGTGTGACATATGTTGTAGTGAATTTGGGGGTGTGACAGTGATGAAGAATCTGATTGAGAAAAGATAAATGTATGTTTTTATATCAATGTATTATTGTTAATGAGTATGGCTGTAATGGTAGCCTAGATGGTTATCTTGAAGACACAAATAAGAGATGAACCTATCATGGGTAATTCAGACTTAGGATTTGGCATTTCAGGTCATTTGTTATAACATGTACATGTTAGTTTCTTCTTATTTAACCCACCTACTAATCATAATTAACTTTTATTTTTATTTTTAATATGATATATAATCTTAACTATTATTTTTGCCGTGTTAATTTTTTCAACTTGTGGTGTAGATAATCTACAACCACTTCTAAGAGCTCACCATATTTGATATCAAAAATTTCGTTTTTTTGAGACAATGTTTATTGCGTTCAATTTAATTGAGTACCAATTTACACGCCTCAATTGGATTAATTAAGGCCATACACACACACACACCACACACTCTTTATCAAAACAAATTCCAGAACGCGAACCAGCCCGTCGGGGGGGGTTACGTAGCTAGTACTTTATATATATATTAACATTTATTATATATATATATATATATATATATATATATATATATATATATATATATATATATATATATATATAAGATCATTAAAAAGACAAAAATATCCGTGCGAGAAAGGATAAAAAAAGGAGGAATTCTTTCTGTAAAAAGTTCTCAATAATAATTATAGGAAATATAATTTTTATTATGTATCGTTGTATGGTGGTGGTTAATGAAATAGTTTTTGTGAAGGAAGTTTTTTTTTAAAAGTGGGATTAATTGCTGTCTAAAAGAAAATTATATCAATAATATAATCAAAATGTCGTTTGTTCATTATATGTTGTGTGTGGTGGGCGAACTTCTAATTATTTCCGTTTTTGTGATACCTTCTTATGGTGACTGGTATTGCAGCTTATTGTTTATTGCGACAAATTAATCAAACTATACTTCAAGTTAAAAATTATTGTGCATCCAAAAATTTTTTGTTGCTTTAATTTTTATTATTTTTGTTCTATTTTAAAAAATCATATAGAAAACTTCTCAAAAATTAGAAAGAACAAACTTCTTTTAACAAAAT
The DNA here is from genome assembly GCA_026074375.1 of Tanacetum coccineum. Lineage (NCBI taxonomy): Eukaryota > Viridiplantae > Streptophyta > Magnoliopsida > Asterales > Asteraceae > Tanacetum > Tanacetum coccineum. The sequence continues at coordinate 5,445 of BQNB010042854.1, read as the reverse complement.
GTTTTTATGCACCAAACATACTGATTTATTTTGGAAAAAATTTTTTTGAGAGAACTTTTATAAATAAAAAAAACTTTTCTTTTTATCTTTCTCTCGGAATATTTGTTTTTATTTTTAACCTTACCTCTCTTCTCTCTTCCTCTCTTCTATATATATATATATATATATATATATATTATATATATATTTATAGGGCTCCGGTTCCATTGAGAAGTGTTCTTTATTTTTAAGAGGGGAAAGATTGAGAAAGAAATCTTGTTTGGGTTAAATTGATTCTTCATTTTTTTGATTTGATTCAAAAACGGGTAAACATCATTTAATAGTGAAATTTCTCAATCTATAAATCACAAATTTGATTCACATTTGAATGCTAAAATTTGATGTTATAGTTTTGATTCCTTAATATTTGGTATAGAAGATTCTCAGTATTGTAATTATATCGCAATATCGAAGAGGATTTTTTAACATTGATTCGATTTTTTACAAAATTTGGATTTTAATCACATTTGATGAGTTTTATCGCAGTTTTACGCTTGAAAAACTTGAATCAAAGTTAAAAATCTATCATTTTTGAAAACATTCTCAATCTTCTCAAAATAAAAACCTTCTCAATCGATCTGGATTCTATATATATCTATAACATATATATGGGGCTAATTATGAGTGTATAAATATGATTTAGTGACTGTACGCCACCTCAATGATGACATGACACCCACAATTTAATAGATTTCAATAATTTTCGAAATTATATTATTAACCAACTGAGCCAAACCACCATTTGTGATTTCCTATCAAAAAAAATAATAATATCTTTTAAAAAACCATATATTTTAATTTTCAAAAATATGATATCTTTTGCTTTTAAAAAATATATCAAGATATACTCACTATTCATCTAAATACGTCAAGAAAACCTCTAACTCAAAACTATGAATTGTTAGGGTTTCGTATAACAGGGATACAAAGATTATTAATGCGGATTCGTTTACTATTGAGAGAGAAGATCATACTAGTGGAAACATTGTTTGCATGTAAGCAATTCTCTAATTGTTATATTTGAATACTAATTTGTTCGCATGTAGTGAATATATATTAAAGTGAGGATGTGTCATAATTAAGAACAATAATGCGGAGACGTAATCCCATAGTTGATACGAATGCACAAAGTACTAATATCAGCTCTTACCCTTTTGTATGATAATTATCTTTGTTGTAAATAACAATGAGTGATAAGGTTGTTTATTATTATAATTTACTTGTCAATTATAAACTGTCTTGTAATTTTCATTATTCTCCCATCAGTAGTCACTGCTTGTGCATTGGGCCATTGGTATATGGCAAACACAATATTTTGGTTGCGTACCGGTTTACTCGGTTTACAGTCTTATATTTTTTTTCTTTTTGTAATCCCCTCATATATATGTGTCTTCTATTGATGTGAGCAAAATGGACTTTTGTTTATATTTTTTGCTAATGATACATCTTCAGTCATTAGTTGATCTTTTGAGCTTCCCAATCGTGAGCACGGATTCGGTGGTGCGTTGCGACCCAGGGTTGAAAGTGTCTGCAACAGTTGCTACTATTAGTAAGTGCATTTCCCTTTTTTTAATGTCTACTTCTTCTATACGAGTTCGTATCACTAATTTTTAACGTGTTTACGTATTAAGCAAATGATGAACCACGGCTGGAGTCAACTTCTGAAGGCAGTGTCAACAGATATTCCACCGTGGAGCATGTGTTGGTAGTATACAGGTTGTACACAATGGCAATTTCCATGACCAGCATTCGAGTTCAGGTACTTTGCGCTGTAATTGTAGTTGATAATTGCGAGTGCTTCTTATTTTGAAGTTATACTTTTTGCTGTTGTTTTTAAATGGAAGTTTAATTATAAATGCGTGTTCTTACATGTTCGTATGAATAGCG
>BQNB010042853.1:0-45868 GCA_026074375.1 Tanacetum coccineum | reverse complement strand
GTTAGGCCGAGGTTGGACAAGTTCAACTCACCGGTCCAGAAATAGTTCAAGAGACAACCGAGAATGTCATTCAAATCAAACAAAGGATGCAAGGCCCCCGTGATCGACACAATAGTTACACCGATTTAAAGTGTAAGCCGATGGAATTTCAAGTTGGGGATAAGGTTATGCTTAAAGTTTCGCCTTGGAAATGGGTCGTACGTTTTGACAAACGGGGGAAGTTAAACCCTAGATATGTTGGACCTTTCAAGGTGCTGGAAAAGGTTGGATCCGTTGCTTACAAGCTTGAGCTCCCTCAAGAGTTGAGCAGAGTTCACAATACATTTCATGTATCCAACTTGAAGAAATGTTATTCTGACGAACCATTAGCCGTTCCGTTGGAAGGACTCCATGTGGATGACAAGCTCCGTTTTGTGGAAGAACCTGTAGAGATCATGGATCAAGAAGTCAAACGGTTGAAGCAAAGCCGTATCCTAATTGTCAAGGTTCGATGGAACTCGAGGAGAGGTCCTGAGTTCACATGGGAACGTGAAGACCAATTTCAAAAGAAGTATCCGCATCTCTTCACTAAACCCGTACCTTCATCAAGTGTTGCAACTTGAGCCTTGAGGACAAGGCTCTTCTAACGGGTGGAGACTGTAACATTTCACATTTTCAGGTCATTTACGACTTCATTTATTCCATTATTTATTTTTAGAGTTTTACGCGTTCGTTTTTAATTATTATCGTATAGTTAAATCGCGTAAACTAAAAATCATCATTCAACGTAAACGGACACCAAACAAATAAAAGTTTACATCAAGCAAGTGTTATATGATTATTAAGAGTATAATTTATAACTTTTCATAATTTATTTTTATTGGTTACGTAAAACGCTTACGTTTCGTAATAAATTACATTCGGGCATACCCGGAAGCACCTATACCTATCTATACTCAAACCAATACCCACAATTATACCCAATACATAAAAATTAACTCACTTTATCACTTATTAGCCACTTAGGCCGGATACATACACATACACTTGATAATTAAATCAAAACTCACTTGTATACTTTCTTAAACCCCACAACTAGTACTTTCATCACAAGTTTCCATAAATTGGCACATCACATGTACCCTAAACACCAATTTCAGCCATGTACATGCCTAGGGAGGAGGAGAAGCCTTCTTACACTTGTACTTGAAACCACTACATCCCATGGTTTGGTTTTAGATGGTTTAAGGTTTCCCACTTGCTATATAAGGAAGGTCATACATACTAGCATTCATTTACATACTCCAAGCAATTCACCAAGCCACAAAACTCTCTCCATTTCCATCTATAACCCACGGCTCACCCTTATTTATTTAGGGTTTCATATAATTTTCATATTCAAGCATACAAGTATTCATTCTAAGTATATCTAAGATCATTCAAGTGCATTGGAAGCTTGGGTTTGTGGTTTAACAAGAAGCATACAAGAAACATAATTAGGATTTTCCTAATTAGGGTTTGATCTTGTGGTTGATTCATTGGGTTTAAGCTTAAGTATAAGCTTGTGTTCATCATCCTACTACTCATCTATAAGGTCTATTTAAAGTTTAAACATTCCATTCATTCATTAAATTATGTACATGCTTGCTTATATATGTTAATCACCACCTAGCTTATTTTCATGAAATAATACTTAAAATGAAGGTATATGATAAGTGTAAAATACACATATCCGTTAATACCAAAAATAACCCTAAATGACTCAAAACAGACTAAAAATGGAAAAAATATACTTGTTTTTGTGTTTTGTGCGTGCAGGTACGGATATATCAAAAATCACAAGAAAACCGTCAAAAACGGGCAAACACGGACTCGAGGAACGGAAGAGCACAAAAGAAGCCAAAGACTCAAAGCCAAAGCCAAGAAAAGTTAACCCTTGGTCAATTATCAGTCAACTCACTAGAAGACAAAACCTCAAAATGTTTCAAATCAACCCTCCAAGTTTCAAAAGTTACAAAAATAGTCCCTTAAACCTTAAATTGTCCTTTAAACCAAAAAACCAAGTCCAAGCCCACAACAAAAGCACAAAACCTAGCCCAATATCCCTTTTATAAAACCACAAAGGCCATTCATGCCATTTTCAAAAGTCCTTTTAATACTACACCTTCATTAAACCAACCACAGGGACCAATGTTGCCATTTATCCAAAGTTTAAAACGATTTTACCCTGAATTCAGTTAAAAAAAGCGCCAAACACTGTTCACCGTCTCTCCCGTTTTAACCTATGGTCAAATTAAAGGGCTTCTTAAAATTAAAGGGTACAAAGGACAATTCAGGGGAAGAAGAACACGTGTGCAGGGTCATAACATCATCAAACAAGCCCATTGGTCCATCCCACATGGGATATGCCACGTTGGAAGATTAGAAGCACAAGGGTGATGGGTTTTTACACTATAGTCACTCACAAAACAAGCACAAACATCACATCAACGGATTGCCAGCTTGGCAATCCGTGTGAGATAGTTTGTAAATCAAGGGCCAAGATCAAATATCCAATCATTGAGATATTGTACGGTTGTGATGATAAGGGGCGTGGGATGCGAGCAACAGCCTAGAAGGTTCAGCAGCGAGCTATAAATAGTCCCCTCACTCTCACACACTATCTTCTAGTTTTTACCTTTTATTTTTCTAGTTTTCTTTTTAGCTTAATAGTTTGTAGCTTAATTTTCAGTATTAGATCCCTTGTAATTTTCTTTTAAATCATGTAATCAAGCTTTTAGATAATGAAATTTACTTTTTATAATCTGTCATACTCTCTTTACTTTACTTATAAGTCTTAAATAAGCAAAAGTGTCTTCTACTGTTACTCAATAAGCTCTCATAAGCTAATTAGCTCTCTCATAAATCTTTAAGCTTGTGATTGAGCTTAATTTTTATCTTAATATACCTAAACCTTAAAAACAACTTAATTACCTATGCTTATGAACTGTTACTATTTGGAAGGGAGATCTATAATGGAAGGGTCTCCAAGGACTTATACTAGCTTATCCAATAGGATAAGCTAGAGCTTGTAGCTGTTAATTGAGTTTGTGCTTCTGTTTAGCTGAAGCTAAAGTAAGTTTTCATTTAAATTCTCATGTTCTTCAATATTTAATTCAATAATAGTTCATTAGTTAGATTTGCTTATTTGCTTATTCTATCAGCTTAATTGTGCTTATAATTATTTCATTGTGCTTATTAGTTAGTAATTTACATCTGTTTTTAGCTTAATAGTTATAAATCTTAGTTTTCTTCATTTCTGTCTTAAAAACATATAAAAACCAAAAATATTAGTTAGCAACTAGTGTAGATCTTAAAATTAAGCTTTAATAATTATTGATCTATGCTTATTAGGGGTAATATAAGTTTTAAGATATCTGGTATTAAGATCTTATTCATTAGATTAACATCTTAGTTGCTTAATCAAATCTGTCAAGTAGTTAAAGGAGTGTTTGGATTTAGCTTGTTTGACCTTTAAAAGTTAACACTAATTGGTAGTTTCTCTTTGGTTAGTTAGAGTTTTATATTTAAGCAAGTTTTAAAAAGAATTTGATGATTAGTTTTAGCTTTAAAATCATTTTGAGGCTTAATCTAAAGTCTCAGCACTAGGGGATCTTTTTCCCCTAGTCCTTGTTTGTGAAAACTTGAACCAAGCCATTCAAGGCTTGGTTATTGCTTAGATTGTGTTTATTCACACTCCATAAGAGTGTTAAGTGCAGGTTAAACCAATTTGGTTGCCTGCAAGTGTTCTTTGACCCATTTGCATACCATATCAGCAGTAGTAACCATAGTTACTACTGCTGATTTATTGACTTCATTTAGGCTAGTAATTTTAGGATCTAAGGTTTTAAATTCAGTAGGCTTCTAGTTAAAACATAGCTTAATCTAGTTTTAGCCTTAATTTTCATTTCCTAGCTTATTTGCCTAGATACATTTAGCTTAAAAAAAGTCATAAATTAGCCAAAAACAGTAGTATTAGCTTAATGTTTTAGATTTTTTTGATTTCCTAGCTTATAATATAGGTTTTTATGATTGAGTCTTGTAGTTTAAGTATCATTAGTCAAGTTTTTAAAAGGGTAGCTTATGTCTCAGCTTATTGAGCTTTTTAGCTTAATTAAATTTTGAGTTCTTATTGCTTTTACCTGAGTTTGCAAATTTAATCATTAGATTCAGTTAGCATTGGTTGTTAGTAGGGATTCTAGCTTGTTAGAATTAGTTAATAGACATCTTAAGGATTCTAAAACAGTTTTAAGTTCGAAATTTAAGCTTAATTTGAGCTTTGTGCAAGCCTTTAAGTGTCAACAAGCAAAAAGTGAGTTTAAAAGCTCACTTTCTATTTGCAGCTGTTTCATAAGCTCTTAGAGAGCTTATTTCTCAATTTCAGCTTATATTATTTTTATTAAAAATGCTTAAAAACGTGTGCTTAATAACTTTTGTTCTTTGAGTTTTCAAAAATAAAAAATGTAAAAAAAAAGGGTGTGCCAACCTCGAACCCACGACCTCCTGCTTATAGACCCAACGCCTTAACCATCATGCTACAATAGCTCATCCGTCAACCTACCTTTCTTTTTAATCTTTATACACGTTTTCCTTTTCTTATTTTCATTATAAGCTGTAACCTAATAAGCTATTTTCACAGCTTATTTGATAAGCTGAATTGTGCCTTTTATTTTTCTAGTAATCTTTGTTGCATTATAGACTTTTTCTGAATTTTTCATATTTTTCCCTTTATTTTATTATTTTCTATGAATTTCCGTAGGTTTTAATATAAGAAAATTCATTAAAAATAGGAAAAAGTTTTATAAAAATTCAAAAAAAAATAGTTTTTAATTTTATAAAAAGTACTTTTAGGTTTACATTCAGAAAAATCATTTTCAACACTTTTAAATTTTAATTTTAATTTTTAAGCCTTTAACTTTAATTTTAAAAATAGAATTTTAATTTTAAAATAGTTAAAAATAGTTTTCTGATTTTTTATAATATTATAGATTTTTCTAAGTTTAAAAATCATTTTTTTAAAATTTTTAGGACTTAATTTGCTTTTAATTAGATTAAAATAGTTTTTAATTCTTAATAAATTCAAAAATAATCAAATTTTTTTTTTCTTTTTCCTAAAATTTTATTTTGTCTTAATTTAGGTTTAGAAATTTAGTTTGCAATTTTAAAGTTTAATTTTGTCTTATTCGCTTAATTGTCGCGTTTTATTTGTTTACCGTTAATTGTTTAAGTGTTTAATTGCTTTTAATTGTTCATTTTAATTGTTGCTTTATTTAGTAGTTATAGATAATCAAAAATATCTTTTCTCTCATTCAAATCATAATCCTGATCCTAAAACGTGTTTCAATTTTACAGAGTCGTTGGAGAAATAACGACCCGGGTGGATCATACTTTCCCGGTTAGATAATACCATTAATATATATTATATTTAGAATATATAAATATATATATATATATATATATAACTATAAATATATGATATATATATATATAATATATATAATATATATAATTATAATATAATTAGAAAGAGATTCTTTTTGCCTTTGTCCTCAAGGGTAATTTGGGAATTTTCCTCAGTGTTATATATTTTAATATTTTTACGTGTATTAAAAATTACGAATCAATTTTTGGCGCCGTTGCCGGGGACTTGTGTTAAAGATTCTGTCGTTTACGTTTGTTGATTTGGTTTGAAGATCCTTTCGTCCTCAAAAGTTTCATTTTTGTTAAATATTTCAAAAATCCAAATTTTTTTTTTTAAAATATAAAAAATTGTTCTAAAAAAATTAAAATACACAAAAGTTGGTAAAAGAACACCAACAAATAATACCTTTAATTGAGGTATTATCATTTTAAGCTCCGGTGAACTTGAAAAGTTCCCAAATCGAACCAAAGATTCAAAAACTTGCCATTTGTGTCATTTACGAGGTACGGCTCATCTTAAAAAGCAATTTTTAAGAGTTACCGTGAAGTAATTCGATTATTTGGTTTAAGTTGTTTTCCGTGTATCCGTTTAAAATAGATTGTTAAAATTTCAAAAATCAAAAAAAAAAATTGTGTAATTTTTGTTTACTTTTTAATTTCTTTATTTTTAGTGTATGCGCACTCGTTCTCAAACTCGTAATCGAAATCGTCGACAACAACAATTAACAACGGTTATTGTTGAGGAACCCGAGATTCCAATGGCCGACAATCGTACCATGGCTCAGATGTTACAAGCTCCCATCGAGGGATACGAAGATGCAATTGTTGTTCCACTGATAAATGCAAACAATTTTGAGCTTAAACAACCTTTGATCAACCTTGTGCAAAGTAATAAGTTCACGGGGTAGACAAGACCCTCATAATCATCTTCGATTTTTCAACAAGGTTACTTCAACGTTTAGACATCCCGAAGTTCCGAATACTTCGATTAAGCTTTTGCTTTTTCCTTTCTCTCTAGATGGTGAAGCCCGAGATTGGTTAGATAAGGAACCTCCTAGATCAATTCTAACGTGGGATGATCTTGTCTCGAAATTCATAAACCAATTCTTTCCATCTTCGAAAACAACTTACCTTCGAAATAAAATCACTACTTTCTACCAAGAACCGAATGAAACCTTCAACGAAGCATGGGAACGTTTCAAAGAACTTCTTCGTCAATGTCCTCATAATGGTTTCTCGGAATTACACCAACTTGATACGTTTTATAATTCCTTGAATACCAATGATCAAGATGCTTTAGATTCAACCGCGGGTGGAAATTTTCTAGATAAGATGCCTCGAGAAGGTTTAGCCATAATCGAAAGTAAATCCAAAGTGCGTTATTCAAGAAGTCGTCCGAATGATTCAAGAGCGATTACGAATGCTCCTTCTTCTACTTCTTCACCTTCCAATAATTCTTTCGAGATTCAACAAATGGCCGCCTTACTTGAAGACAAAATGAATATTCGAATGAGCCGTTTAGAGAAAGCGATTAGTGAAAAGAATGCTACGACTCCTGCTACCGTCAAAGCAGTCGAGGAAGTTTGTGTTACATGTGGTTCAAACCATAATTTCAACAATTGTCCGTTAACAAGGAACGATTTTCCCATTTTTCATGATAACATTCATCAATTCCAACAAACCGCCGCCGTTGGCAATTTTGTTCAAAGGAATCCTCCTAATTTGGCAAATCAAATGAGACCACCCGGTTTTAATCAACCAAATGTTCAAAACAACCAAGGAAACCAAAACCGATATCAAGGAAACAATTTCAATTCGAATCAAAACCGTGGAGGCAATTTCAACCAAAACCGTCAAAACAATCAAGGAGCCGTTTATCAAGCCCCACCATACCAACCACCAACAAATCAACCTTTGGTTAATCAACCTTTACCTCTCGTTTCACAAATTCAAGGTGTTTCTAAAACATATTTTGAAAGTTATGCTAAAGCTAATGATGCTAACATGAATAATTTGCAAATGAAGTTGGATAATTTTCAAAGAAACCAAAATGATTTTCAAAGAGTTTACAATGATTCTCAAAAGAAGCAAGATTATTTTCACAGCATGATGCTAAGTTTCATGCAAAACTATCACACCAATCAAGCTTCAAGTTCAAGTTCTTTACCAAGCAATACCATTCTGAATCCTAGGAATGAAGCCAAGGCCATTACCACACGAAGTGGTGTCTCATATGATGGACCTCCAATTCCCCCGCCGGTGGTAGAAAAGGAAAGCGAGGTGACAAAGGATACGGAACTATCTAGCACCGAAGACATCCAACCTCCTTTGGTCCAAGATCAAAACAAATACAAAGAACCAATCAATGAGCCTTCTTTTGTTCAAAATACCAAACCTAGTTTACCTTACCCTTCAAGACTTTCAAAAGAGAAAGTCCGTGAAAAGGATGATATCCTAGCTTCTAAGTTTATGGAAATTTTCCGTAATCTTCACTTTGAGATAAGTTTCGCGGATGCTCTCATTCATATGCCTAAGTTTGCTCCGATGTTCAAAAAGATGCTTAATAACAAAGACAAGTTAATCGAGTTAACCAAGACACCTTTGAATGAAAATTGTAGTGCGGTTGTCCTTAAAAAGCTTCCGGAGAAGCTAGGTGACCCCGGTTGATTTCTTATCCCATGTGATTTTTCGGAGTCTGATAATTGCTTAGCATTAGCCGATTTAGGTGCTAGAATTAATCTCATGCCTCTTTCCATATGGAAAAAGCTTGGACTCCCTGGCCTAAATGATACTAAAATGGTGTTAGAATTAGCCGATCGAACAATTTCCAAACCAACCGGTGTAGCCGAAAATGTGTTTGTTAAGGAAGGAAAGTTCTACTTTCCGGCCGATTTTGTTGTTCTTGATTTCATAGCCGATCCTCGAGTACCGTTGATACTCGGGAGACCTTTTTTTAGGACGGCTCATGCTTTGATAGATGCGTATGAAGGAGAGATAACGCTTAGAAACGATGATCAATCTTTGACCCTTAAATGTGGTGATACGCCTTCTATTTCGTACAACAATCTCTCATCATTGAAGAAAGTTGATCTCATTGATGTCACGTGTGAAGAATACTCACAAGAAGTCTTAGATTTTTCCGACTCAGTTGCATATGGAAATCTTTCTCCATATTTCGATCTAATTGTTTCAAACTCTTCTCTGACACTCACTCCTTTCGAGGAAAGTGATTTTCTCCTTTTCGAAGAAGCCGATGCTTTCATAGCTATCGATGACAAGCCTATTTCAACAGAAATTGATGCCACGTACTATGATCTGGAGGGTGATATTTTAATTCTCGAAGCATTTCTCAATAGTGATCCATTACCTCCTCTGCCGCATCAAGGAGATTATTTACCCAAAACTCGAAGAGACCTTAAAATAGTTGAACCAAAGAAGTCTTCAATCGAATATGCTATTTCTTATGAACCAAAGAATGAACCTCCAGAGGTTAAACTTAAGGACTTATCACCTCATCTCGAATACGCATTTTTAGCAGATAACAACAGGTTACCTGTCATAATTGCCAAAGATTTGAGTGATGATGAAAAGACCGCTCTCATAAAGGTTCTTAAATCTCGAAAGCAAGCAATTGCTTGGAAACTCTCTGATATAAATGGTATAAACCCGGAATTTTGTTCTCATAAAATTCTATTGGAAGAGGATTATGAACCAACGATCCAACATCAGAGAAGGGTTAATCAAAAGATCTATGATGTCATTAAGAAAGAGGTTGAAAATTTTATTGACGCTGGATTAATCTACCCAATCTCAGACAGTCCTTGGGTGAGCCTAGTACACTGTGTACCAAAGAAAGGAGGAATGACCATAGTAACCAATGATGATAACGAATTAGTGCCGACAAGACTTGTAACAAGATGGAGAGTTTGCATAGATTATCGTAAGTTGAACGAAGCTACAAGAAAAGACCATTTTCTTTTGCCGTTCATGGATCAAATGCTTGAGAGGCTTGCGAGAAATGAATTCTATTGTTTCCTCGACGGTTTCTCAGGTTATTTCCAAATTCTTATTGATCCAAATGACCAAGAGAAGACCACATTCACCTGCCCATACGGAACGTTTGCTTATCACCGCATGCCTTTTGGTTTATGCAATGCACCAGGCATGTTTCAGAGGTGTATGACGGCAATCTTCCATGACATGATTGAAAAGACAATGGAAGTGTTCATGGATGATTTCTCGGTTTTTGGAAATTCTTTTTCTTTGTGCCTCACCAATCTAGAAAAGATGCTTAAACGGTGTGAAGACACTAACTTAGCTCTAAATTGGGAAAAAAGCCATTTCATGGTTAAAGAAGGTATCATACTTGGACATAAAATCTCGAAGAAAGGAATTGAAGTCGACAAAGCCAAGATCGATGTGATTTCTAAGCTTCCTCACCCAACTACCGTTAAGGGAATTCGAAGTTTTCTCGAGCATGCTGGTTTTTACCAGAGATTCATCAAAGACTTTTCAAAGATTTCTCGACCCATGACCCACCTGCTTGAGAAAAACACCCCGTTTGTTTTTTTCAGAAGATTGCATTCAAGCCTTCCAGATTCTTAAAAAGAAATTAACCGAAGCTCCAATTCTAATTGCCCCCAACTGGGATCAACCTTTTGAACTCATGTGTGATGCAAGTGATTATGCAATAGGTGCAGTTCTAGGGCAAAGGATTGAGAAGCATTTTAGACCAATTCATTACGCGAGCAAAATGATGACCGAAGCAGAAACAAATTACACAACAACGGAAAAAGAAATGCTTGCAGTAGTATACGCTTTTGAGAAATTTCGATCATATCTTGTCATGAATAAAAGTGTTGTGTACACGGACCACTCTGCTTTAAAATACCTCTTCAATAAGAAAGACGCTAAAGCAAGATTGCTTAGATGGGTTTTACTTCTTCAAGAATTCGATTTCAATGTGATTGATACCAAAGGTGCTGAAAACTACGCAACCGATCACCTCTCTCGTCTGGAAAACCCGTATGAGAATATTTTTGATCCTAAGGAAATTAATGAGACCTTTTGTTAGCCTCAATTTATTGAGTCGAACAAGGAAGCTCGGTCACTCTACGATGGAGCTTCGGTCTTTAATTAGTTAATGTTGTAATAAGATAATATCGGGAATCGGGCTCGATAGATAATCTAATATTGTATATGTTTTGGGTTTAATCCCAAACAAAACCCGAGCCCGGGTCCTAGTTAAATATCCCGCGCGTCACATTAAATGTGTAGGGGTATATATATATTTAGATATTTTCTAAAATATCTAAATATATATAGATATTTTCTTTTTTAGAAAATATCTAATTTTCATAAAATCTAATTCTCATATATCTAAAATTTCTGTTTCTCTCATCTCTTCTCTCTCTCTCTCTACACGATTCTCTCTCTCTCTCTCTAGTTTCTTGTTTCGTGTTGTTATTTATGAAGTGAAGTATTAATCGGGTTCCTACAATTGGTATCAGAGCCTCGGGTGGATAGCGTGGTTTTTTTTGGTGTTGTGAGCATATAAGATTCGGTAGTTGGGTTGTTCCATCACTCGACACCCATATTTTTTTTCCGTGGCTCATTTTGTTATTGGAAACGAAGAGAAGAACGAAAAAGTGGTAAAACGTCACCATCGAACGAGTGGAAACACGTTAGGATCGAATGAGTGAAAAAACGTGTACAACCGAACGAGCGAAAAACGTTTGGATCGAACGAGCGGAAAACCCTTAGGATCGAACAAGCGGACTCGAACAAGCGGACTCGAACTAGCGGACTCGAACAAGCGGACTCGAACTAGCGGACCGAACTAGCGGACCGAACTAGCGGACCGAACTAGCGGAATCGAACGAACGGACCGAACTAGCGGATCGAACGAGCGGATCGAACGAGCGGATCGAACGAGCGGATCGAACGAGCGGATCGAACGATCGGATCGAACGAGCGGGATCGAACGAGCGAATCGAACGAGCGAATCGAAAAAGCGGAATCGAACGAGCGGGATCGAACGAGCAATTTCTTTTTGGACCGATCGAATTTTTTTAGAAAACTTGTGTGACGAAAAGGGTTTCAGTAAAACAGCCATAACTTTTGATCCGTAACTCCGTTTCAGGCCCGTGACCTCTCAAATCGAAGAAAAAAGCGAGACGGATCACGTTGTAACTACCCTTTAGCTGGTTAAGGATTTCTTAAGGCCCAAAAAGCTCGTTTACTATGATTTATTGATATTTTTCAGTTTTTTGAAATTTGTGTTAGACTTGTTTTTGTTCTAGCTCACGGCCCATCAGCATTTTAAGGCCCGTTTCAGTTTGGTGAGCCTATTTAAACAAACAGCTTTAACCCTAACCAGAAAATTATCTGTTTTTAGACAATTAAATCATTGGCCGCTGATTCTGAATCAAATCATTCACGGTTTTCTATTGATTTTGTAAAATCCCGTTAATTCTTTTATCGGTTTTAATCATAGATGTGTTAAAATCCCGTGACACTGAATTGCTTTCCCAACCACAACTTCATTCACACATATCTCTTCAAGATCCAACAACTTCACTTCAACTAACGATAAAATGAGAAGAAAGATACCTTATCTTCGTGTTCAGATTAGAAATACAACAAATGCAACTAATTCAAGACAAATCAAAAGAAAGTTGCATGGTATTATTTTCAACAAAACTTCATTTCACACCTAAGGTCTTTTCAAAACAACGACTTAAAGGAAGTCGTACGAGGAGGGATTCGACGCGATTTGCAACACTTTGGTCTAGATCTAGAGACTTTCAGGGGCACAATGTTCCCTGTACATGGATCAACTACAAGAAGCAAATCTTGAAACGAAGAATTTCAAGAATTGGATCCATTCTGCTTATAAAGTCTCGAGGACACGGTTCAGATGTTCATTAAGTCACGGTTTTATTTGGATGATGAATATGTTGACATGATACGCAAACATTTTCTACAATACACTCGGACTTCGCTATTCCAGAATTCCGTGACACACTGATCCAACACATGGAATCTGTTAAGAAGTCGATTGGTGAAAGAGCACAACATAAAATGGAGTATGAAAGAAGGGTGAATGAAAGACAAATCCAGACAACAGAGGAAAAGACTGATACGAGTAATGCATTGGATGCATTGGATGCTAGTTCAGTTATCATTGAAAGCAATGGGACAGAATCAAAAGAGCAGGATACAAGCAGCAGATCAGGGAATGATGCACATGTTGATGATGCAGATATCAGACCCATAAATAATGAAGAGCCAATGGCTGAGGTACAAACGACTGCTGAAATCAATATCTTTGCTACAGGACAACAGCATACTGAGCAACCTGAATTCAATAATGAAGGAAAGGTTGACCAGAATGCTGAACAATGTCATGACATACGTCCTTTGCCTGCTAAATTAACTGATGACAAGACAATTGAACTCTCAGATCAATCACTCGAGTCTGAAAATGTTTGTCTCAAAAAGATCGTTGCCCAGTTTCAAAAATATTTTGGAAAACTCGAAGCACATTGTATCAATCTTGAACTACAATTACAAATGGAAAACAATGTTTTAAAATCAGGGCAACAAAGTCAATTTTTGAAAGAAAAAGGTAATGAAGCCAAGGTTAAAAATGACATCGATGTAATTGAAACAATAAACATCGAATTGGAACATAGTGTGGCTAAATTACTTGCAGAGAATGAGCAGTTACATAAGGAAAAAGAGCACTTGAAACAGACTTACAAAGATCTTTTTGATTCTATCAAAAGGACACGAGTTCAGACCAAAAACCAGAATGACTCTTTAATGGAACAACTGAACAAAAAGTCTAATGAAAATGCTGATGTACTAGCTCAGATTCAGAAAAAGGGGTTTGCAATTGCAGCATTAAAAAATGAGTTAAGGAAACTAACAGGAAATAGTGTGAATACTAAGTTTGCAAAGCCATCAATCTTGGGAAAACCGGTTGGACAACCACTCAAAAACCAATCCGTTGTTAGACAACCGACTGCGTTTAAGTCTGAAAGACCTAGAATTTCAAAACCACGGTTTGCCTCCCAAGTTGATGTGAACAACGACTTGTCAAAACCAGTCACTACACATCATTTGCCTAAGGGAAGAGAATCTGCCCCTGCAAAACCTCATCACATGATTGCACCAAGCTCATCTAGGTATAGCTCAAACGACATTGTTCATAATCACTACCTAGAGGAAGCTAAGAAAAAGACACATGAACACTCTAGGATCCCTAGAAATTTTTCTGACTCCAAACATTTTGTTTGCTCGACATGTCAGAAATGTGTCTTTAATGCCAATCATGACGCTTGTGTAATAAAATTCCTGAAAGAAGTCAACTCGCGTGCTAAGGTTCCATCCAATAAGACAACAAACAGAAACAAACCCGTAGAGCAAATAAGGGTTGCAACGAAACCAAAAAGACAGATCCCAAAAGGACATAGGTTTTCAATCAAAAAGACTACCACTGTGCATGAGAAAACAACAAGTCCTAGATCTTGTCTTAGGTGGCAACCAACGGGTAGAATTCTCAAGACTGTTTGTCTTAGATGGGTTCCAACAGGAAAGACATTCGCCTCTAGCACAACAAAGGTTGAAAGTGAACCCCCAAATGGTTCAAATGCAGATATCCCTAACCAATGTGAAAGCGAACAAGCTCTTAATGTCAGTGCAGGTACTCTCTTAAGTACAGGTACATCGTTCAATCCTACAGAGGAAGGACTCAGAGTTTGGTTGCGAAAAAGAAAGATATCTCAGAAAACAGGGCTTCAAGGAATTTTGATCTGATGATCACACAAATGACGTTTGAACACAACAGTTCAAGCCTCGGTCGTCAATGTCAAATGGCGTCTGCTGAAAATAACACTTCAGGCCCCGTTCCTCAATGTTCAAATGACGTTTGAACACAACAGTTCAAGCCTCGGTCGTCAATGTCAAATGACGTCTGTTCACATCAGTTCAGGCCTCGTTCTTCATCAAATGACTTCTGATCATAACCGTTCAGAACTCGGAATTCAAGACCACAGCAATGAACAGTCAAGTTCAAAGCTGGTTCCAAAAGTTGTTCCTCTAGCAGTCAAGACAGCTACATCACGACAAGAGTTGGAATTACTATTCCACCTTCACATAGCAATGCTGAGGACAACAGGTATATATATACAAATACAAAATCTGAAAAATAGAAAATTTCCAAAAAGAATCTTCTCGACATGTCTCTTGGAATCGATAACATTTACGTGCTTAGAAATGTCGATTAACATTGACACGGGTGTGTAAATGAAGTTCGAGCGAGAGTTTCAAATAGTTTCAAAACATGTCATTTCTAATTTTCTAAATGGCTTATGTGCAAATGTCAGTACATAACCCGGACTTCAAATAAAGGAAGGTTTATAACTTATCCTCACAACGAGAAAATTAACGTTTCTCGGTCTTGAGCTGTTCTTACAAGACATTCAATGTTTTTAGCTCAAGAAAAAGGAAAGTGTACGTTTCAGTGCGCTTACCCTTACAGTTGGAAGAGAAGTCTTCTAACATGATGTTTTTCAAAAAGTTGAACACAATTTTTCAAGAATTTCTCGATGACAATTCATAATCTTTCAAAATTGTGTGTTCAACACTCCATCTAAAGCTAAAGTGGTTTATGGAAGAACAATGAAGGATGAAGATCAACTGTAATTTCGCAACAAAGCGCGACTTGTAAGCTAAAGGATATGCTCCAGGAAAGAAGGTGTTTATTTTGGAAGATTCATTTGCTCCAGTCCTCGCTGGAAGCAGTTAGTGATTTTAGTTGACCCTCGCAGCACACAAGTCTTCTTCCAATCTATCAGATACTGAAAAAACACGAAAGCATTTCTAATTGTCCACTGAAGGAGAGGTTATGTTGCTCATGCCGAAGGGGTTCGTTTTGACCCGAGATCATACCAGAAAAAGTCTACCTTCTAAACGAAAGCTTTGAATGGAATAAAGCAAGCTCCACGAACCTGGTACGATGAACTATCAAACATCCTGATGTCCAAAGCTTTTACTAAAGGTACATTGACCAAACTTTAATCAAGATAAAATACGGGGGAGGATAATCACTTTTGCAAATTTACGTAGATGACAGTATTTTTGGGTCGACAAATCCTAAATTATCAAAACGATTTTGAAAAATTAAATGCACAGTAATTTGAAATGTCTTTAATGGGGAGATGAAATTTCTTTTTTAGACGTTCAACCACCAATCCCCAAAGGTATTTTTATCAATCAGGCCAAGTACGCTTTTAAGAAATTCTGAAAAAAGCAAAATATGGACAATTGTCACACATCCATTGGAACACCATTGGCTACTAAAACCAAAACTAGATGTAACTGAATGGAGAAACCCGTAGACCAATCTGATTATCGTGAGTAAAATCGTCACTCATGTACTTGGACATCATAGTAGACCAACTGTAGTGCAAGCAGTATGCTATTGTCACGTTATCAACACGACAACTCAAAACACCCAAGGAGGTTATAAAAGAATCTTAAATACAAATTCCTAAAAGGGTACCATTAACATGGGACCTCTGGTATCCAAAAGGATTCTGGCTTTAACTAACAGCATTTTTCAGACGCAGATCATTTAGCCGATGCATTGATACTCGCGAAAGCACTTCTGGAGGGATAGCAGTTTCCTTGGTGATAAGCTAGTAAGTTGATTGCCAAAGAAACAAAACTGCACTGCAATGACTCACAAAGGACAGAGTAAGTGCGTATCTGACAAGTATGTGCTCAGTAATGTGGATAGGACACAACTTCAAGATTATGGCTTCACTGAACAACAAAATACCGTTGTATTTGCACTCCAGTCAGCCATAGCACTCTCATGCAACCCCGAAACAACACTCACACGGACAAGCACATCCATACACTCGGGTATCAACTTCATAAAGGAACTAGTGTAAAATGGGATAATTGGAAAATTTTTTTTTAAAAAATTTGTAGAAACTTAAATACCAATAAGCTGCACATGTTTTTACGAAAGCCCTTCCTGAGGATCGTTTAATATCTTGTTAGAAGAATTGGTATTGAGAGTTTACTCCAGCGGAAACTGGAGGTTACTGAACAAAATGAGTCTGCTTGATAATCATAATCAATACATCATATTGTACATTTTTTTTTAGAAAAGCAAAATACAAAAATATAAAACTTTCAAAAAGATAATACAAAATCAGAAAATAGAAAATTTTCCAAAAGAGTTCTTCCTCCAGACACGTCTCTTGGAATCGATAACATTTACCGTGCTTTAGAAATGTCGATTAACATTGACCACGGGTGTGGTAAATGAAGTTCGAAGCGCTAGTTTCAAATAGTTCAAAACATGTCATATTCTAAATTTTCCTAAGTGGCATATTGTGCAAAAGTCAGTACATAACCCAGACTTCAAATAAAGGAATGTTATAACTTAATCCTCACACAAACGAGAAAAAATAACGTTACTCGTCTTGAGCTGTTCTTACAAGACATTCAAGTTCTATTAGCTCAAGAAAAAGGATAGTGTACTGTTTCAGTGCCTTACCCTTACCGTAGAGAGAGAAGTCCTCAAACATCTGGTTTGTCAAAAAGTTGAACATAATTTTCAAGAATTTCTCGATGACAATTCATAATGCTTTGTCAAATTGTGTGTTCCAAAACCACCCACCCTCACAATGTTTTCAAAAGACAACAAGATTTCTCAATTGGTCCGATTATTGAGGGGGGAGTGTTTATCGAAAAACATAATTTTAATGTTCTTATGGGGATACATACAACATCGACAATACTTAGTATTCAAAACAATATCCAAATGTTCCAAACCATTCATGCTGATAACTATTATTCCTCACCACGGGTTTTTTCAACATATTTAATCACGAGTATTTCAAAAACTAAAGTGATTATTAATTAAAAATAAGAGGGAGAAATGTAATTAAAATAGATCTATTCGACTCAATGTGCTGAAGAAAAGGTTTTATGGTTTGATCTAATACCCAACAACATCTTAATTTCACGACGATTCTGAAGTCATAAGGTGGTTAGGTTAGGAATCAATCCTATGATCCAACCAGAACCGGAGGATCTACCCAAGGATAATCCAAAGTTAGAAATAGCAGTCCTTAGGTATGATTGGAGATGAATAGTATCTGGGAAATACTGGCCGACAAATATTGATCTAACACTAAACAATCACCAACAAGGTGGTTAGTAATGACGTCCAAAGTAAGCATGCAGGTGTGAAGATAAAAAGAATTGTATGGACAAAGGGTCTAAAGAAAAAGCCCTCCATCACACATAACTTAAGGCAGAAACCGGGTCAATACATATGCTGTCAGAATCATAAGTTGATTGCTGACATTGAAAACGACATCATGGACCCAGTGATGCAATGCACAACCCTTCCCAGCCATTCGGGTTTCTCTCAACAGAAACTTGTCTCATTTGTCACGGAGATACACAAGTTATCTATTGACATCTCATACTGAGATCCGATGATATTGAATAGGAGGCAATATCCTACCAGCACATCCGAGACTAAAACATAAATTGCACTAATCGAGTCTAGAGTGCCAAGAGATCAATAAATATCTCGTTTAGGGACCATTCCATTTCAAACACTTGTTTTGAACATCATCAGGTTCACGCAGCTGTTATCCAAGAGTCCTACCTATAATTCCATGTTATATTTGCCAAAACATCCGAGTGATACTAATGTATTCACAATGAAGATGGAAATCCTACTTGAGCCAGCATCAAACAAGCTCTTGGTAGGTGACTTGCGAGATTCTATATGAATCAAACTTATGACAACTGGATATCGATTTTGGTCCCAGTAAAGAATTTGACGGTTGATGCATTTTGATAAAAACACAGACACTCTCTATGAGTTTACAAAAACACTTTAACAGTGCACGCGATTAGATTTTCAAATCAAAAATCTCAGTTTATATACACAAACGTACATCCCTGCAGGTAAAAACGGTGTAACGCAACCTCAATCCCAATACAATATGCTCAATCTACCAGCAACGCTATCATATAAAGCTCAAGATATTAAATACCAAGACCTTCCGAAACTCAGATTTAAAGCTTTCAAGAATAAAAAAAAAATCAAAAGTATGCGCATTTAAGGACAAAAGGACAAAGGATCGCAAGATACCGCAAAGACGATAAAAGACAATAGAACAAAGCACAAAGTCAAGAACGCAAAGCATGAGAAGGAACATGTTTTAACAACATGAATAACGAAGACAGAAGACCAAGAACACTCGAGGCATAAACGCCAAAAGCAATACTCACTGTACTCATAAGGAGAGTCAACAATGAACTCAACTTCGGGGGAGATTGTTAGCCTCAATTTTATTGATTCAATAAAGGAAGCTCGTTCCCGTGTTTCCAAGACTCACATCCGGGGGAGATTGATTAGCCTCAATTATTATTGAGTCGAACAAGGAAGTGCTCGTTCACTCTACGATGGAGCTTCGGTCTTTATTAGTTAATGTTGTGAAAGGATAATAATCGGAATCGAGGCTCGATAGATTAATCTAATATTGTATATTTTTGGGTTTAATCCCAAGCAAAACCCAGCTCGTGGTCCTAGTAAAATATCCCCGCGCTGTTAACCTTCAACGCGACGGGGTATATATACTTTTTCTTCTTTAGAAAAAGTAAGTTGTTTCATTCTAATAAATCTTTCTCTTTTCTTTTCTCTCTAAATTCTCTCTCCTCTTTCTCTCTCTAAACAACTCACTCTCTTTCTCCTTTCTAGTTTGATTCGTGTATGTTATATGTGAAGTGAAGTGTTATCGGGATCCTACACCCCACATCGATACCTACAAAACCCACTAAGAAATTTCAACACGCAATAAGTATTTTAGTATTTGAAATTTAGTTCGAGTTCTTATCTGAGTGGGTTAAAAATATTGTTGTTGGTGATAAGTAAGGTAATTATTGGAAGTTAAAAATGTTCGGTTTTGTGTCTTGGGTTTGGTTCAAACAACGGTCACCAAAGAGGGGAAGCCGAAAACAATTTTTGTGAGTTTTGATAAAGTATTTTGATACCAAGTATTATAATAATTTTTCTCTAGATTTGATCAATTTGAAATTGCATGTGAATGAAATCCGAATGGGTCTTTGCGCTAAAAAGGCTAGAAAGATTTTTGATATTGGATGATGAACAATTGTGATATTGTGTCATAGGTGATTTTAGATAGGTTGGCGAGTTGATTTTTTAGGGAAAAAAATATTGTTTTTTGGCGCGTTTGGTAACATTCAATTTCGAGCAGAAACTTTGGCATGGAAAACGAGGTTTGAGATTTTGTAAAATCTATCTTTTGGGTTAGAAAGTATAATAGAGGGTATTTTTACGATCGTTTTGGTATAAAGTGGGTCGCGTAACTCTTAATAACGAAGAAGTTACGGCGAAAACAAGATTTAAACCTTATACAACCATTTCGAGCACTTTAGAATAATGTAGCATACAGAAATTCAAAAACGACCTATATACACTTTCGAGTCCGTTTTGGCCTTCCGGCGAAACAAGAAAGTTGTACGGAATGTCGTTTTACTTTGTCGCGAGGCTTGTTAGTTTTAAAAATGCACGATAACGGGTCAAAACTTGAAGATAAAATTCTGCAATATATTAAAAAGGTACTAGTTTTCTGCAGAAACTTGCAGGGGCATTTTCGTTATTTTCCTTCAAATTTCGGGTCTCGGGTAAAACTAAAAAGTTGTTCGAAATGTCGTTTTACATCAAATTGCTTTAGAGTCCGAGTCGTGAAAATGTGATTTAACTGGTCGTTTTGGACGGGTCAGATTTAAAGAAAATATATATTTAAAAAAGTCAAATTAAAGCGCAACATTGACATTATTATGTCAAAAGATGTTAACATGAGACTTGTTGGGTTTTTTTATAAAGATAATGAACACTATTATTATTACGATCATGGTTGTTTGACGACTTTAATGAACGAGGACGTTTCTAAAAATAGAAACTTTATGATTAAGAACATATATGCATATAAGTATATAAGGAAAGGTATCGTCGAGAGTGTCATATTAATGACGAGACTTGAATAGATGGCCATAAATAGAAAATAAAAAGTTTTGTGAACTAACACGTCCGAATGGTCGGACTTTCTAAAATAGAAAGTTTTCAATAAAGTGATACAACTCATGTTTGAATGAAAGATAGTATCTAAAGAATACTAAATGTTAGGATATAGGTCGCGCAAGAGGATTTCTCATCACATGTATATTTATATAATTTTTATCGTTGCGATGTACGTATCAATCGATCATACTTTATTATATAGTGGCCGAGTGACATAATTATAGGTCGTGGTCGAGATCGTTATTGATACGTTTTGTGCTTTAATTGGATTGTTGGTCGTGGTCTTCGATTAAGGTGAGTTCATAGCCTCGCTTTTAAATGCTTTGAATGTTTTATAAACCCGCGAGGGGGATACATCATGTTTTGAAAAATAGAACACAAGTAACATTAGGTGTACTTGTTGTTGCTTGTTCATAAAATTTAACGCAAGTAGTTTTAAAACAAACTTGTTTTGCTAGTTTGTATAAATAAGAACATAAAGCAGTTTTATACATGTTTGATGTTGTGGTTTGTTCTAAAAATTGAACGCAAGTGTTTTGAAATGATAATATGATTTCATTGTCATGAGTATATGCCTTTTATTGTGTGATCGTTAATTACCGAGGAGGTAAACGTTGAAATGCAATAAAATAGATCTAATGATTGACAATACCCTGCCGAGTAACGTGAATCCGAAGTGAGTGCACCTTTCACGGAAATTGTATTGAGAAAGGGGTGGTTGCATACTACCCGGTCCAGTTATTTATCTATAATGATAAATGAGTTTAGGGTTCGGTAACACTGCTCAGCAGAAATTGGGAAATGTGTGTTGCTTAGCCTAGCTAGCAAGTCAACCATGTTTTTTTAGGTGGGATCCAAACAAGTCGTTCTAAGGTTATAAATATTTTGTGGAACCAATATGTGTTCTAATTGTTACTTGAAAACTATATGAATTCACTCAACCATTGTGTTGACGTTTTTAATAATGCATCTCAGGTTTAGGTGCTTTTGCTTGCTTGGATGGGACGGAACGCGGATATCGAAGGACACGGACTTGGTGAAATTTTTAATACATTCGATAAATGAGATTTTTTGAAAATACCTTCGTGTTATGACTCATGAGAAATATATTTTTTCTAAACAGTTTTGGGACCCTTGTAACATTGATCGTCTAATTAAATAATCAAATGTGATTTTGCTTTTAATAAACGTCTCTTTTGAAGTCGTTTTACTGTGACTCGAAGTGCTTGTATTATAATAAGCACCTCAAAGGTAGTAGAGTATACCCTGCATTGTAAATTTGGATGTGTTACAGAATGGTATCAGCGCACTGGTTATAGCGAACTAGGTCATTTTCAAAAACCTGGTCTATAACTATTTTTGAAAGATTTTCACGAGTCATTCACCGTTGTCTGATATCCGCGCGCGCGTTGTTCTCGATCCTTAGATGCCTTGTGTGATGCTTTTAATTGCATTCTATGTGCGTAACAAGGTGGGTAGAAGTAAGATTTAATCTAACTTTAACTATATCTAATCTATGAGCTTATGGAACTTTAGAACCTAAATCCTATAAATACTACTTAAATGAAGCTTAAAAAGTCAACAGTAGTTACTGATGTTACTACTGCTGATGCAATTTGCAAATGAGCTAGAAACAAATGCAGGCCACCAAGGTGGTTTCTACTATACTAATTCAACTCAATGAGTGTTAAATTACAACCAGCAAACAAACTTTTAAGCCTAGGAAACTTGGATCAAATTTTTGACAAGCTAAGACAAAAAGAAAAATCCCCTGGTGTAGGAACTAAGTAAATAAGACTCAAAATGATTTATTAAGCAAACTAAACCTCAAAACCTCTTAAAAACTTAATAACTTGAGAAATCTCAGCTGTCCAAATGAAATTCCCCTAGTTACTTTGACTATTTGAGGTCAAACATAGTTATTCCAAACACCCCTTAATAACATGACAGAATTGATTAAGCTTTTAAAACTAACATTTACTTATGAAAACTAGACTACCAGATAACTAGGGGCTTATAACAACTTATTTAAACACAATTTAACAACTAAATTAAGCTAAAATTTAAG
The DNA here is from genome assembly GCA_026074375.1 of Tanacetum coccineum. Lineage (NCBI taxonomy): Eukaryota > Viridiplantae > Streptophyta > Magnoliopsida > Asterales > Asteraceae > Tanacetum > Tanacetum coccineum. The sequence continues at coordinate 23,213 of BQNB010042853.1, read as the reverse complement.
ATTAAAGACTAGGCTACTATATTTTTGGCTTATTATAGATTTAAATGACAGATATGAAAACACTAAGATTTATAACTAGCTAGCTAAAAACAGATGATCAGTGTAGTCTAACAAGCAATATTATGTAGAAATAATCACAAATAAGCTACTACTTTAAGCAAATAAGCAGATCTAAGTTATAAAGCAATAAGACAACTATTTAAGCTAGAATTTAAAAGCAAGGAAATTAAAAAGAAACTTACTGGAGCTTCAGCTTATCAGAAGCATAATGGCTCTTAGAGCTTTGCTACAAGCTCTCCTAGCTTATAAATAAGCTAGGAGTAAAGTCCTTGAGATCTCTTCCATTTCTAGATCTCCTTCCAAAAGCTTAAATCCACAAGTTAAGGTAATTTAAGCTGGTTTATTTGATTCAAGTATGATTAAGGTTGAGTTAAGCTCAATCATAAGCTTAAAGACTTATGAGAGCTCTTGAGCTTATAGGAGCTTATTTAGCTTTAGCTTAAAAATTTAGGACAAATGAAAAAGAGAGAGAGCTTATGAATGTAAATACTGAATTTCATTAACAAAAGAACTGATCACATACTTTTAAAAAGAATTACAAACATTTAAGGAAATTTACCATTTACGCTAAAAACACGAACTTTAAGTACTAAAAGCTACTTAAAAAAACTAGATCTTGTGTGTGTGTGAGGTGAGAGCCTATTTATAGCCGATCCCCGAAGCTTCTAGTCTGGCTTGATGCCCACGCTCCAATCAATCCCTAACCATCATACTGTCTAGCAATCATAAGGGGTATGTAAGCGTTGGATCAAAATATGGATGCTCAAAGATTGCCAAGCTGTCATTCCCATGATGTGACAGCTTGTGCTAGTTTTGTGAGTGAATGTAGTGCAAATTCCTTTTTCCTTTGTGCTTTCTCCATAGCCACGTGGCTTTGATGCTTGGGTGAGCTAATGAGATGGCTTTGATTTGACTAATCTCTCCCTGCCATCTTGTATGCGATCACTTGAATTGACCTAAGCACCCTACTTGTATGTGACTAAATTAAAAAAAAACATGCTTTGTGTGACTAAATATTACAAAACGCCACACAAACTTAAAATTCATGTGACCATTGGATGAACAATAGTCACACAAAATACACATTCACTTGACTTTAAACAACATATGGTCACACTTATTAACACTTTTGGCCACTTTTGGTTAACTTGTATGTGACTAAATTAAAAAAAACATGCTTTGTGTGACTAAATATTACAAAACGCCACACAAACATAAAATTCATGTGACCATTGGATGAACAATAGTCACATAAAATACACATTTACTTGATTTTAAAAAGCATATGGTCACACTTATTAACACTTTTGGCCACTTTTGGTTAACTTGTATGTGACTAAATCCCAAAAAAACCATGCTTTGTGTGACTAAATATTACAAAAGGCCACACAAACATAAAATTCATGTGACCATTGGATGAACAATAGTCACATAAAATACACATTTACTTGATTTTAAAAAGCATATGGTCACACTTATTAACACTTTTGGCCACTTTTGGTTAACTTGTATGTGACTAAATTAAAAAAAACATGATTTGTGTGACTAAATATTACAAAACGCCACACAAACTTAAAATTCATGTGACCATTGGATGAACAATAGTCACACAAAATACACATTCACTTGACTTTAAACAACATATGGTCACACTTATTAACACTTTTGGCCACTTTTGGTTAACTTGTATGTGACTAAATCTAAAAAAAACCATGCTTTGTGTGACTAAATATTACAAAATGCCACACAAACATAAAATTCATGTGACCATTGGATGAACAATAGTTACATAAAATACATATTTACTTGATTTTAAAAAGCACATGGTCACACTTATTAACACTTTTGGCCACTTTTTTTAAATTATATGTGACTAGCTCAAAAAAAACAACACCCGTTGTGTGACTAAATCATCACAAACGTCACATATATTATATATATTTATGTGGCCAAAGGATGAACAATAGTCACTCTCAAAAATCATTCGTGTGACTATAAAGTGTTTACGGTCACTAATACTAATTAATCCAACAAAACTTGTGCCTAATTTGTCATACATATTCGGGTTTTGGTCACTCTTTTTTAATGAAAAAGGCCACGAACTCAACAATGTCACCGTAGGACACCTACGGTAGCGCGATCTTTGGTGACAAACACCAAAAAAAACGTGTGTGACTATATGCATATTGTCACACATTTTTAGAGTAACCAGTACCACTTTTTGTACCAGTGTTAAAACAAAACTCAAAGTTTTGACCACTATGTAGTATTTTGCATATTTGACTTATTTAAGTTTAGAATGAAGACTTGGAAGTATTTTTAAATGAAAGTAGACCCAATTATCTTTAAAATGGCAAGTAACACGACTTCTACGGACTTACGGTTGATTTTATATAAATTTTCAAAGTTTGCCAAATTCTGACAAAACAGACAGGCGGCCCCTATAAAGGTGATGGCCCCCAGATATATTAAGGGCCGTCTGAACATTTAGGGGACCGCCAGAAGAGATGTAAAAACACATTTTTTTGTATAAAATTATTTGGTAACTTAGTGTAGGGACGTATGACTTCAGGAAGTTGTTTCAGCACATAAAACACGTGTTTTAGACATCATTTTTACTCCTAGGACTTATAAAGACGTATCTTAACACTTCCAAGCCTTTTGAGAATATTTTCAGTCAAGCTAGTATACGAGGTATATTTAACAACAAAACTAATACGAATCAAGCAACAAAACACTTTCATATTTAATCCCCTTTTATGGGTAATTTGATACATGGATCGTACTCTATTTTAAAAACCATTTGTTTTGAAAACTAGAGCGACGTGGCTCCTGATACCAATTGTGAAAACCGTAGAAAGGGGTGAATACATTTTCTATCAAAAACTTTAAATCATTTGTATCAATTACCCGATCAAGTTTGTCGCAATATGAGAAGTGTCGATAATAGGTTAACAATATCTAACATATATTCTAACAATATAACCACACATACAATATTTAGTACAAACAACTACACAACCTTAACTAACAATATATACACAACTATTCACACAATCATAAGCATAATGCAAGTATAAAAGTAAAGCTATAAATGTAAGGAAATAAGTAATGCGAAAGGTACAAGAAAATGCAAATCGACACGGTGATTTATAGTGGTTTGGTCATGAAGCTCATCTTCGCCTTACTCTACTCCTTGAGTATCCAACTCGAGAGTTACTTCACTAATCAACAAGCTCCCTTTCAGAGGAAAAAAACCTTATACCAATGCTTACATTATTTTTCGACACTAAGCTAGATATCGAGTCCTTCTTCGGGTACAACCAAACCCGTTATGTTTTATGGCCCAACATAACAAACCTTGTGTTTTATGGCCTAAACACATAAACCCCGTCACATACAATATTTTTTGACACTAAGTTAAATGTCGAGTCCTAATCTTAGCTAGAACCAATCTATCACCCATACTTGTATTTTGAGGACCGAAATACTAACCGACACGACATTAACACTTCCAGATTTATACACTATCCGAATCTACGCAACTACAAAAGAATGAAAGATATGGACTAAATCTATATGTAACAAATGTTACAAATAAACTAACTAGACTACATAACTTCGTATCTTGGCGATGACGAAAGTTCTTCTCTTGCACTTGAGGAAAGGAAGAAATGATAGAAGATTTGATCATATTTAAACAAGATTAACCAAGTTGAATGATCAAAGATTTAGAGAGATTTAGTGAGATCTAGAGAGAGAAAGAACTGAAAGAAAATCGTGCAAAAGCTCAAATTAAAGAATAATCTCAACACACAAAATCTCATACAATCCAAATCAAATCAATCATCAAAACAAATCAAATAAAACAAAACAACAAATATCACACACATTCACAACACAAAACAACTCAACACTAAAATCTCAAAATGCACCAACAAAAACAAAAAAAAAACATCAATAATCAAATACACCAATAAAACAATAAAAAAAAAAAAAAAAAATAAAAAAATAGAAAAAAAAAACACAAAGAAACAAAATAACATACAACAAACAACAACCAAAATCAACAATTCAAAACAAGTCACAAAAACAAAATCAAACATAAACTTAAAACAATACAAAAAAGATCAAAAATCAACCATCAAAAGATAAAGAAAAATATAAAAAAAGAAAAAAGATAAAAACAACTCAAGACAAATCAAACAAAATTCACAATCAAACCAAACAAATCAAAATCAATCAAACAAAAAACAACACCAAAAAAAATTAAAAAAATAAAAAAAGAATCATCCACAAAATACTACACAACTACAAAATACACGCACAAAAAATCAAATTACAAAACAAACAAAACATCAAACAACATCATACAAATCACCACCACAAACAATAATCATCAACACAATCAAATCAAATCCAACAAAAAGCAATAAAACAAAATCCAAAACAACATTCAAACAAACACAAAACATCACAATCCCACAAAATCATACAACACACATCAAAAAACACTAACACAATCAAATACACAACATCACAAAAACAATTACACGAATCAAAAACAAATCACAAACAAAATCATAACTACGACAAAATTTACTATCACCAAATTCCAATATCATCATCACAACAAAAAACAAATTTCGAAGAACAAAAACACATTCATCAAAAATCAAAAGTATCAATCATCAAACACAAACAATGATCAAACACAAAATTCCACGGTATTTCAAAACATCACAAAATGCATCAATCACAAGTTTCTAAAAAATCATCATTCAAAAAAAATCCAAATCAACACACCATCACAAATCATTCAAAACATTTCAAAACATCATCAATTCATCAAAAACACCAATACATCATCATCAAATTCAACACCAAAAAAAAAATCATAGCAACACAAATCCAACAAATCCAACAATCAAGTTCACACAATATCAGTTCATGTGTAGTCAAACAATCAAAACATCAATCAATTTCATCAAAAATCATTTCAATCACAAATCATCAACAACAAATTCAATCCCCATCCCAATCACAACACAATCCAAAAGAAAAATTTCATCAATCCCCCCCCCCCCACAACAAATTCCAATCACATCACATTCATCATCAATGACGCATCATCATTAAAAAATCCAAAATCCAAATCTTCAAATCAAAATGCTACAATCACTTCATCAATTTCGATCAACAACATTCAATAACATCAAAATTTCAACAATTCAATTCATTTCATTCAATCAAAAATCAATTCACATTTCATCATCCATCATCAAAAAACAAAAAGTTTTCACAAAAAAAATACAACAAATTCAAAAAATCAAAAACATCAACATAAACATCAAATCATCAAACAACAAATCATCAATCAAATTTCATCAAAATCACAAAATCAAAAACATTCAATGGTCATACACAAAACACATTCATTCTAAAAAACAAAAAAATCAATCATCCATCATCAATCAATCATCACAATCATCATCCTCAAACACATCATCATCACACAAAAAAATTCACACATTCATCAACATCAATCAAGAATTCATCACAAAACAATTCATCACAAACATCAACCAAAAAAAAAAAAAAAAGTTTTCAAACACATTCATCGATAATCATTCATCATAACAATCACATTCAAAATTCATTCCACAACATCATCACAAAATCATTCAATTTTCAATCAATCCAAAAATCAAATCATTCAATACACCCAACACAATTCACAACAAACAATTCATTCCAATCAAATCAATCAGTTTCAATCAAATCAAACAAAACAATCAATCATCACCTCATCACACATCATCACAAATCAATCATGCGCATCAAAATCATTCAAACACAATCATAATCACATACCTAAATTTCAAACATTCAACTCATCAAAAATCACTGAACATTATTCACAAAATCATCAATCACAACACAATCAAAAAACAATTCCAGGCTAAGCACAAATGCACCAATCAAAATCCATAACAAATTCAATCTCACAAAACAAAAACAAACAAATCACATCTTCTCAAAAAACAAAAGAAATAAAAAAACATACCATCTCATCAGCAACAAATAAAAAAATCACAAACAATACAAACTACAAAAAAACACATCAAACATTCAAATACATAAAAAAAAAGTGAAAAAAAAAAAAAAAAAAAAAAAAAATAAAAAATGATAAAAGGAGTAAAGAAAAAAATAAAAAAAAAAATAGAAAAAAAAAAAAAATCTCACCATCTCAAAAACAAATTCACATCTACAAAATACTCAACAGTTCATTACAAAAAATCAAATACTCTCAAATTTTCACAATCATCAAAATCTACAAATCATACTACAAAACAAAACTACTCAACATCAACACACACAAATACAAGACATCCAAAACAAAATCACAATTCACACATCAAAAACACACACAAAAAAACACAAGAAAACAAACAAACAAATCAAAATACATTTCAACACAATTCCACACACAATCACAATCACAACCATAAAAAAAAAAAAAAAAAAAAAAAGCCCTTTCTAGACACTCTTCTCCGCTAACAAAGAAACAACAAAAAAAAAGAAAAAAAAAAAAGAAAAAAAAAAAAGAAAAAAAAAAAAAAAAAAAGAACAAAAAAAAAAAAATAAAAATAGAATGTAAAAAAAAAAAAAAAGAAAAGAAAAAAAAAAAAAAAAAAAATAAAAATTTAAAAAAAAAAAAAAGAAAAAAAAAAAAAAAAAAAAAAAGAAAAAAGAAAAAAAAAAAAAAAAAAAAAAAAAAGAACAAAGGAAAAAAAAAAAAAAAAAAAAAAAAAAAAAAAAAAATGAAAAAAAAAAAAAAAAGAAAAAAAAAAAAAAAAAAAAAAAAAAACAAAAAAATAAAAGAAAAAAAATAATAAGGAGAAAAAGAAAAAAAAAAAAAACAAAAAAAAAGAAAAAAGAAAATGAAAAAAAAAAAGGAAAAAAAAGACCGTCACTACCACCCCCTCCGCCCGTGCTATTCATCATAACCACCTGTGATCATGGAAAAAGTATTATGTGCTCTATACCTACTCCATACCACATTCCTCAGCGGTATCTCCCCACCATTACAACTAATCCCCTACCCCCCCCCAGCACGCCCCCCGCCCATCCCCCCCACCCCCACCTCCCCCCACCCCCGCCCCCCCCCCCCCCTCCCCCCCGCCCCAATTCACCATTATCCCAACTCAAGCCCCCTCCCCGCCCCCCGCCCCCCCCCACCCCCGCGGCCCCCCCCCTTCGTTCCCCACGCCCCCCCCCCCCTCCCCGCCCCCCCCCCACCCGCCCCAGCCCCCCCCTGCCCCCCCCGCCCCCCCCCCCCACCCGCCCCACCCCCCCCCCCCCCTCCACGATTCCTCCCCCCCCCCCCCCCGCTCGCCCCCCCCCCCCCCCACCCCCCCCCCCACCCCCCCCCCCTCCCCGCCCGCCCCCCCCTCCCCCCCCCCCCCACCCCCCCACCCGAACCCCCCCCGCCCCACCCCCTCACACCCCCCCCCCCCCGCCTCCCCCCCCCCTCCCCACCCCAACGGCGCCCGCCCGCCCCCCCCCCGCCAACAATAGCGAACTACATGTTCTGCGCCATATCAACATCATTCCCCCCCCACTAACACACTGCATATCGGATACGCCACTCTACAGATCACACCCGATGCCTCATAACTTCTTCTATGACCCTCCCCCATCTGCGTTCACTAAACTCATTATCACACACCTCCCTGCGTTAACTATTCCGCACATCTGTACCCTCGCGATCTTATAAGTACATCTAAATAACCAACACCCTCTCGAACACACACTAGTGATTCGGCTTCCTTCTGTCCAATCTCCCTTCAACCGCATTCAAGGCACAACGGGGCTGTACACTCCAAACTGTACATACAGCTCACGCTATCCTTATGATCGTAAACAGACATTCACAGGAGTGACCCTCACATATGAATCCAAAATTGCCGGCGCCCTACACATCATCCACACCCATCTTCTACCCTACCTCATCTCCTTCGTTATGCATCCGCTCACAATGCTATGTACGAACCTTTATCTGAACCGAAACTTTCAACCAAACACCAATCTCTACCACCACAAGTTACAGCACATCGGCTGCAGCTGCGCGACCACAACTCACATTTAGCCAAAAACATCTAACGCGCCTCCTTCGCAGGCCCCTGAGCGAAGTGAGATGATAATATCAGGAATCGGGCTCGATAGTTAATCTAATATTGTATATGTTTTGGGTTTAATCCCAAAGCAAAACCCGAGCCCGGGTCCTAGTTATATATCCCGCGCGTCACATTAAATGTGTAGGGGTATATATATATTTAGATATTTTCTAAAATATCTAAATATATATATAGATATTTTCATATGAAAATATCTAGTTTTTCTAGTTTTTCATTTTCTAAAAATCTATTTTTCTTTTCTTTTCTCTCAACTCTCTCATCTCTCTCTCTCTCTCATTTCGTCTTTCTCTCTCTCTAGTTTTCTTGATTCGTGTATCGGGTTATGAAGTGGAAGTATTAATCGGTTCCTACAAGGGCGATCTCGTAAGTATTCACCTTTCACCAGCATTCTTGCAGTTTTACCAGTACATCATAATCTAGCTCGTGGAAGTTTTCAAAGATGTTTTTCAACCATCTGTGGATTTCATCACCTCGGGAGTTGCATCTCCCTACGATCCTTCAATTTTAGCCTTAAGTGCTAAGGTTTCATCCTTTAGTTTCCCATCAACTAGTTCATCATACCACCTGTGATCTTGGAAATAGGTTATGCTTCCTACTCAAACCATTCCTGGTAGTTCCCCACCATTACATAATCCATCAATATGTGAACTACATGTGGGCCATTTAATTTTCCCATCCTTAAAATGATATGGTTCGCATATATGATCACAGAGTCGATACGGTATTGACCCTTTGTTATATCATTATTCAACTCTTGTTAATATTCGTCATATGTCTTGATCTTTTGGACATCGTAAGTAAATAGATCAGGGTTAATTTTGAGGAGGTAGTTGAATTCTTCAAATGCCATGCACAAGGGTGTATCAAAGTTGAATAAGTTGTCTTTGATCGTAAAGATTTCAGGAGTGTCGTCAATTTGATTGGGGTCACTATCATCCTCATCTTCATCTTCTTCGTTATGATCGTAAAGCTTGTAGAATTTTTGAACGAAATTTTCAACTAAATCGTCCCAAGTAGAAATGGTGCTGACACATTCACTTTTAAACCATTCGCTTGCGGCACCTGAGAGTGAGATAGGGAAGACACTAAGTCTAAATCGGTTATTACTTAGTCCCCTTACTTTAAGTGGCTCAACTACTTCGAGGTAACTATTAATGTGTTCAAACACATTTTCTCGATCTTTCCCATTAAAAGCGTTGTCATGGATTTTCACCAAAAATGTTCCTTCGATCTCAATGAAATTCTTTTCGATCATTTTTCCATCGTTATCGTTTGAGACGAAGCTTTTACGAGTAGCAGAAATGTAGTCGTTCGTGATCGGTCCTGCTATTGTGATCCTTCTCCTAACTGAGAACAAGAGCAAAATAATCAGTAGGATGTGCTCTTAGAGGAGAGAACACATAGAAACAAACAGAAAAATGAATTCAAAATACGGGTATTGTATCAGATAACAAATACGTCGTATTCTATTGATCAGAATATGTCGTATGTGTCTGTTGAATGTCAGTACGCCGTATTGATTTCACAAAGTACGTCGTATTATTTGGAAGAATAGATACGTCATTTAGACTATAGAATTCAATATGCTGTTCTGGGTAGAAGGTTTGATACGTCGTATCCAACTGGTGGATACGGCGTATCAGGTGATCAGTCAGAACAGAATACTATTAAAAACAATTAAATACGGGAATTTAAACACACAATGCGAATAAATACAAACAGAATTTAAATAATTAGATTACCCTAAACTAATTAACGGTTAAATATTTGGTTAATTAATGGTTAGAAATACTAATGAGAATAAGGTTTAATTAATTCACTCCTCGGTAGCTGCTCTAAAAACCCGATGTGCTGTCGTGTAGGGTCAATTATTTGATTATCAAGTTTTAAATTTATATTTAGCCGACAAACCTAAAACAACACTTTAACGGGCAGTGTACCCGGTCAAGATGGAGTTTTACGGTAAGTAGGGTGTCAAACACTAAGAGTAAAACATTAATCCTATATTCTATCATTATTTTAATTAGCCTAATTAGTCTATTTACTGGTTAAACCTATGCTATATACGTTGTTCTAATGATGGGGGGGGGTTTCAGCCTGAGAGACTGGCACAGGTTTGGTGGTGACAAATATCAATTCAATAAACAATAATCACAAAAGAAGAAAATTAGAAGATAGAAAAGCGGTACAAGCCAAATGATAGAAAACTGTATTATTCATATTAAATCAAATTCAATGTTGGTTTATTTCTTTTAGTGCAATGATTTACTTATCTCGAAGCGGCATATCATTCTTAAGACTTAGGCGGGACATCATCCTGATACCTAGACACGATTAATCCTGTTACAATTAACGCATCCGCATAAAGCATCCTTTAGTTTAATTATAATCTATCTTAGGGAATTAAAGCAGTGGTGATCCTGTTAAAACCCTAGCCCAACGAGACTTTACCCACTTATTGTTAGATGGTGTTTTATATACTGGTAGTTCACTATTTAAATCTTTATCAGTTAATTAAGAGCATGATTACTAAAACATAAACGGGTCACCTACCGGTCCAACTAAGCTCTTAATTGAAATACAAAGACAGAACATTATTTGTGATCCTATTGGTCTAGTAATATAAAACACGGTATGGAGAGCTATCCCGGTATCTAGATTACTTTTTAGGTGTCACTAGACCTAGTTGAATGATAGGTCGCATATTCAAACACATAAACAAGTATGAGGTGATAAACATAATTAAACAATCAACGATAAATTAAGAAATCAATTTTAAAACAAACCAAACATTGAACTTTTATTAAGATAGCCAATACCCGAGGGTATTAGCCCACAACCATTGTAATTATACAAGCATAATCAAACAATGAAAATCGAACGATTAAGAGAGTAAAAATTACACGATGTCTTCTATGGATTCGTGATCAATGCTTGACCTTAGGTGGCTGGTCTTCTCTTCTAAAATTCATCTTTAATTAGTATGGTATAAAGAATGTGATATTGCACACTGAAAACTCATTTTTTAGTCTTTTATTTATAGTGTCTGAAAAAGACTTGATACGCCGTATCTGGCTAGGTCGATACGGCGTATAGGGCTGGATTCCTTGGAGTGCGCGCTACGTTCTTAATTAATCAGTGATATATTCCTAATTTACATTATTTACTGTATCTTCGAATAGTTATCTTCATGGATACAGCGTATGTAAACAGAAGGGATACGCCGTATTGGGAATAGGTCAAACGCGTTTTCTTGTGAAGTTCAGGTGCTGATACGCCATATCTCTTTAGTTGGATACGGCGTATTGGTCAGAAATCAGCAATCTTTAATATCTTTGTTTTAGCTCGAAATTATGCGCCTTTTAGCATGTCTTCACAAAACACTCCTGAATTACTGCATTTATCAACTTTAAAGAAATTAAGTACTAAATTATGCAATAATTATATAAAAGTGGGCAAAACAGATGGGATAAATGATATAATAAAGTGGCGTTATTTAATGTCATCAGAAGTCTATAGGAAGGATGAGGTTGAGAATAAAACCTATGATGAGCCGGTTAGGAGTACCAAGAGAGACCTTATGGGAGAAAAAGTAAGAGAACTAGTGGAGACGCGTAGGTCACCACCCGTAAAGTTTTACCTTAAACATAGAATCAATAAGGAGTTGATCGAGAGTCTTGTAAGAAATCAAACATTTAATGACCCATTGCTTGCAATGTGATCAGGCAAGATGGACTGTGAATCCTACCATTTGCTTCCCATAGAACCTATGCGTAAGGCAATGCTTAAGAAAATGATTACCAAAAAGGAGGATATAAAGGGTAACTTTGTAATACCATGCAATGTAGGAGGATTAAAATACATGGATGCCTAAGTCGACCAAGGATCGGATGTGAACGTTATGCCCCTCTCCACCTACAATAGACTAACCGATGAGAAGATTGTAGAGACCAACATTAGACTCTCCATAGCTAGTCAATCACATATTTACCCCTTAGGATTAGCAGATGATGTATTGGTTGAGGTAGCCGGTTTTATATATCATGTGGATTTCATAATCTTAGATATTAATAAAGATAGGAAGAGGCCATTTATCCTAAGAATGTCATTCTAAACAACAGCCAAGACTGAAATTAGGTTTGATAAGGGGACGATAACTTTAAAATCTGGCAAAAGCAAAATTAATTTCTTTAAAACCCCTGAGTACTTTTGCAAATTCGAAGAAAGAGAAAAAGATGAAATTGACCCCATAAGCATCGTGAGTAAGCGAGTTTGGAGTGGGAAGAAAGAATCAAACTCCACCAAGAGAAAGAAATGAAGTTTAACCAATGGAGGAGTAAAGTCTTTAACGATGAACGTTTCGCACTCGTGAATGAAGGTTGTGAAGTAAGTAACGAAGGAGGAGTCACGTAAGGACGTGTGACTCCGAGTCTAGCTACAAGATTCGTTAAATAAAGAAAAGCGTTTTGTGGGAGGCAACCTAATCTTTTATTTTCTTGCATTTTTAGAGTGTCATGCATTTTATTCTTTATTGTTTGTTTTATTATGTTTAAACTATATGTGATCATGCTTTGTTTTGTTTTTAACTTTGTCTTAATTACAATCAAAAGTATTTTGCAGCAAATAAGTTTAGGGAAAAACATCCGGTTTATAAGAACCATTTCAAACATATAAGATAAATAATTCAGATTAATTCGCGTCTTGTGTCATGTTTCTTAGAGTCATATGTTTGTGCTGATAATTTTGGTGGTTTACGTAGTATTTTTCTAGGAAATAACTAATAGGAATTACTTGCAGAAATTTTTCCAAGAAAACAAATGTGAATTTCTCACAGTGTCTGGAGACGGCGTCAGGATTTTTCCTAGCGGCATCAAGTCTCTAGACCTGTGAAAATTCGAATTTTTATTATTTTTGAAAAATTAATTTTGTATAATTTCCAGAATTTGTAATTTTTCTCAAACTTGCAAAAAACTATGATTTTATTATAGCATAATCATCCTATCTGTACTGCTTTCGTAGTGTCAAAACCCAAATCATATCATTGTATATTATTATCCCGCCGATCTTACGCTAGGTATAGTTGTTTCTTGTCTTTGATTTGCAAGTTATATTTGATGAGAAGAAGCTTAGGAGTTCTTAGGAGTCTCATAGGATGATTCTTGGATGACGGTTTAACTAGCTTATTATTTGTTTCTTCTCTATTATTGAGCAACACCAGGGGAGTACTAGTTTTTTTTCCCTTTTTCTTTCCCTTTATTCGTTTATTCGGGTATTTTTAAGAACATTAGGAGAATGTTTAATTTAAGTGTAGGGGAAAATAAGCCTTAGAAACTATTCCTTCAATTGCATTTGTTTTGTTCTTAAAATAATGTGTAATATACCGAAACATAATGTAGAAGGTAATATTGATCCAAATTTTAAAAAATTATGACACACACCAATGAAAACTGAGTATTATTAACGTCTAATGGATAGGAATTATATGACTAGCATAAAAACCCTAACACTCTAATCCATCCCCAAAATATGAGGTTCGCCCCTAGATATTTAGGAATTCAGGTATACATCTATGATGCCTAAGATAGTTTCACCTTTAGCTTGCTCGAGTTAAGGAATGAGCAATCACATGTGTCGTGATCATGGATTTGATCATGCATATGTGGTTTTGTCGCTTTTTCTGGAGCATTGGTAGCGGTTAAAACTATATGAGTGTACCAGTAGTGTATTAAATTCTAAAACTTGCTTTTGTGATTCATCCTAAGAATGCTTAGTAAGATCGCATTTGTGTGATTAGGATTTTCTAAATGATAAAAGGCACTAGGATAACCCCATGTTTTAAACCTGTAATTATTATTATGGTTACCTCGACCATATAACTATCCCCACACCCTTGCTATTCACTCATTTTAAGTGTAAGATACCCCTAGTACACCCCCTTTAAGCCTATCCTTTTTGTGGTTCTCATAATTTTCTGGTGGATTCCAGATTATTAATGAAGAGCATTGTTTACACCCTTACCAAAATGTTACACCCAAATTACCTTAGCCTTCCTTGTATGTACTCGTTTTTAGTATATTATTGTAAAACCCAGTAAATTAATTGCTTGAGTACGTGGTTGCTAAGTTGAGTCTTGTATTTAGTGTATATAGTTTTAGGACGATTGGGGTTCATGGTAGTTTTTACTTTATAGAGAAAATGGGGAAGAAAGTCAGTTTATTACCCTCATACGTGCTTAATACACTCTATGTTATTTTGATTTTTTCAATTCGGGTTATTAGATTAGTTGTAATTATGAGTTCTAAAACTCAAGTGTAGGGGTTTGATTATAAACCCCAAGTCATGTATTATTATGTTTCAGCAAATGCAGGGAAAGTGTACAAAAAATGTATATAAAAAAAGAAGATAAAAGAATAAAAAAAATGTATATAAAAAAAGAGTAAAAAATATGTACGGGCTGCCATTTTGATTATGTTCATGTATATATCAAGATACTTAGTTGTAAAGTTTGTACATCTTAGTCCTAGTATGGTCGAGTTTTGGCTTAGCAACACCTTCGCATGTATTATTGTATATTAATTAACTCACCACCACCCCTAATCCACCTAAATATATCCCATTCGGTTCCGTTTCCATTTCCGTTTAACTTACACCCATACACCACAACCCTTTAAAGACCTCTTTGATAGTAATTCCTAGGTGCTTACGCCACAGCGTAGAGGTTTGTAATCCTTTATCAAGCCTATGGTAATTTATATGCTACGACAGGTAATGAGTGTTAATTTTCCATTTCCGATTATGTTATAATTCATTATACACCTGAGTGAAAGAGAGAATCCAAACACTTATTGTGAGGTGCTAGTATATAATTTTCGTGCTTTTAATTACGAGGTCTAATTGGTCGTGTCATAAATTATCTTTAAAAAGTAAGTTAAATGCCCCTGATATTGCTATTGTCTAGGTAGAAAGGTCCATTTGGTTGAGGACAAGCAAACCCCAAGTGTAGGGGTATTTGATGAGGTGTCATTTTATATATTTTTTGGGTCATTTAACCCTTCAAATTATGCAAATATGCCCAAAATACGTGCTTAATCGTTTCTTTTTATGTTATTAGCATTTGGGAAGCTCTTGGAGGATATACACGTGACTTGGACTCATTTGGGGAAGAAACAGAACAAGATTGCAGCTTTACAATGAAGTGGCTTCAAGAATTGCTCATAGAGCCTAGAGACGGCATCGCAATTTTTTAGTGACACTTCAAGAATTGCTCATAGAGCCTGGAGACGGCGTTGCAATTTTTTAGTGACACCGTCAGATCATACAAGAGACGGTGTCAGAAGAATTATGACGGCGTCATAATGTAACCGCCTCAAAATAAACCCTAGAAGATTCTGTGAAGCGACGGCGTTAGAAAGCCTATGACGCCGTCGCGACCTATTTCCTTTATATACAAACTCATTTTTAAGGTTTTAGTTTGAAACTTTTTGGAGGCGAACCCTAATTATTTTAAGTCGAGTGTGTTGGAAATGGTTATCTAATAACCCTAATATTACACATAATATTCTATGAGCTACGCAGCGGAAATAAACACATATACTATAATTAACATAAAACATAAACAGTAAATGTACCTCTAGTAACCAAGCTAGTGAATAAACAAGAGCTTCTTAGGAATACCCATGTGTATTAAACTATACGAAATCGAAACCTTTCGAGTTGCTAAAATAAGCAACCTCTACGTGTATCCACACTACACGTTAACCAATATCACCCAAATGCTAGTTCCACAAACCAACGCTCAAGAATACTACATGTAGTCAAATTCAAAACTCCTTTCCCACAGGAGAGTTTGTTTCGTCGATCACCAAAGAGAAGATAGAAGAAGGGATTATCAAATGAGGCTTAGGGACCCTCTATTTATATTCAATATAGCGCTCCCAAGTTTACCTATCCCACCTATGTGGGATAATATAGTTTTCTCTTCTTTCTTAGCCTAGGTCGGTCGAACCAACACCAAACATACCCTTGGTGTTGACGTTTTGACTTTTCTAATATTTATGTATAATTACATATTAATTAAAAAGCCTTATAGATAATTATTCGTAAATGAACTAATTAATGACTGTTAGTATTATATCGTTAGAATATTAATATACATAATAAATATACACTTATATTATTATATATATACCAATAGAGTGATATCTAAGTGTATACGTGTGTGACCCTCATAGGCTCATATATTCCCAGCCATATAAATATCCATATGACATGAGCATATCCTAACAGCTCCCACTTGTGAATGTCATGGTCATAGAACATAACATACTAACATTGACAAATAGTCTAGCAACATCATTAATGCTCCCAGAAATACCTGACTATGGTTTCAGTAAATATCTCAGCAATTTATGGTTTCAGTTAGTCCTATCCTTTTGTTTCAGATACAATGTTAAATATGGATATGGATCAAAAGTCATTCCATAGTTTAACGATTCTGTTTCTCGCATCTATATTGATCTAGATTACTAAATTTAAAAAGAATCATCTTACCTACACGTTGGGTGTGGCAATACAAACATCTAATCAACCTAACAAGAGGCCTCGTAAGTATCTAACTCCTAAACACATGGAGGAACAAATTTTGTTTTGACTACAAGTGTTCGTTATGTATTTTAAAATATTTCTAAAACTAGTCCTTATGACTACCTTTTGACAGTATAGCTGTAGAATAGAATCAAGAAATGTTATCCATACACGCAAAACCTGCTTGTATCTTAAGTCTAAGGATAAACATAACTTTCACCATGTGTGTAATGCATCCAATGACGTCGATCTATAAAGTGATTAACACATATGGGGTATCTAATATTCAACCTCATTGAATAACATGTGAAGTTAGCAGAATCATCTTTACATATTCTCCAGAATACAACCAAACACTCACATTTGTCTTATCTTAACAATATTCCCATATTGTTAACTGACAATAGACATAGTTTAGAATAAATAAATTTATTCAAGGATTTAAACATGTAAATATATAACATAGTAGTATAAATGAAAATTATCATACCATGTATGTCAATTCATTATTTAATACAATTGCTTACAGTTCCATTATCCAAATACCAAATAAGATCAATGCATGACGATCCTAGTTAAATGTCTTATTTACAGCAATCATAATTAATGATAAGGCATAGGTTCCATGAACAAATCAACTAGGTCATGATCTTATGGGACTTTGAGAATACTTATTTCAAAAATTCATGAATAGTGAAGTTCTTTGAATAATATGATGCTTGTTATTTTGTATTTGTGCACTCTCTTATAAGTATTACTTATATGAGTCTAGTCAAATTACTTTCCATAAGATGTATGACATATGCCAAACATCCTAATGGAGACAGTCATCTTAACAGTCTTTATTCTTTTAATATAGTATTATGCAACTATGCTTTTTAAACCAAGCATATGTAGCCAATAATGTTAGCATATAAGATGAAAGCTTGCTTCTACAAAGATTAAGTATCATCTCAATTAAAACAAACACTAGTGTATACAAACAACAATATGCTAAAACTACCATAAATTCTAAACACTTCTTTAATAATGTTTGGATATCACATAAACCAAAGGTTTGTTGATCATAATGATATTACTATGATTACCACAATGTATATCCATAGCATCTTCATTATTAATTTTAGGAATGAATTCTTAATTTAAACATTAATCAAAAAGTCCCTTCTAATATCTTTTAATTAGATTCCAATGTTGTTAAATTAGCTTACACGCATGCAAATGATATAACTAATAACATATACAATATGATGTACATGATGAATCCTTTAGTGGGACTTAAGGTTTCCATGCATGTGTTCAATCTCGCCAAGTGAGATAGATCATTCGATTCAGACTTAATTCATCACATATGTATCAAACATATTATTCCAAGGTTGCATGTTTCATTTCCTAAAATTCTTACAAGAAACTTTATTTAAATCTAAGGGGTAAAATCTTACTTAGATATATAAATTATTTCTAATATGTTCAACAACATAATTGATTTTAGAAAAGTAAAAATAGTTTTTCTCCTACTAGCTTTTAGAAGTACTCATGAGATATCTTATTTATAATTATAAATCAAATCCAACAAGTGATTTATTTAACAATTTAAACATAATATGATGCTAATTAGATGCGTGCTTTTAATTTAAACTTGGATTCTATCATTTTTGTATACTTTCTAAAGATTATATTGGATCCTAAAACCTTATTTAATTGCATATCATCCTCGCAATGATATCAACCAATAAAGAGTTCTTGAAATCCAATTTGTCATATTTCTTTTCAAGAAATCAAGTATGACAATCAAATCAACTTTATATATTTAAAGTTTGTAAATGAGGAAGTTTTAATCATAGTCAATTACTTGATTACAAGTAAACACTTATGTCATTTGACGTGTAATAAATATCTAGACAAAATATTGTCCTTATAAGTCTTTTCTAAAAGGAAACTCATTCAAACCTCATCATCAAACCAATAGGTTAAAGATAATACAAATCCCAAGAATATGATTATCTCCTTTTGGACAACATCTCTTCATTTATAGTCTTTGACTCATTTATGAAATCCAAGATCTAATAATGCATCTCTTATGGTTAGCAGGTTCACCATGATCCTCTAACTCATAATCCTCACTATTGATATAAAACCATATCATGAGGTATCCTTGCGGATCTATGAATGTGAGTAACATCATTCAAAGGTCTAACATTTTCATGTTTAGCCTAACTATTATGACATTCACTATTGCATTTTAAAAGGTTTTTGTATCTTCTTCTTGAATAAAATTCAGGACCTACAATACACCCACTCGCTTTTATCAAATTGAGACTCCCACTCACTTCTTGTATATTTGAGCCTATTCTTAAATATCTCAGCATGACGAGCAACAGCATCTTTGTTCTCGTGTGGGTTGTAGAAATGATATCACATCGTTTCCTTTTGGGTACCCACCAAAATACACTTAATATTTCTAGGCATTTGTCAATAATAATCTCCAAGAGATTTTTACTAAATTTAGAACTTCAATCAAGACACAATGAGTTTCATCTCATTTTATTACTAGAATAATGTCTTAATTAACCTTCTAGGTTGAGCTTTTAGGTATATCCATGGCATACTTAAATATCTAACCTGGATCTTTTTAAGAGTTAAATAAGTTAAGGTCATCATAAATTAAAACAATATATAGTTTGATTACCCTCGTTGGACATACCATAAAATTGTGGTATTCCAATAAGATTGATCCTATACTTTATGGCTCTATTATACCAACTTAAGTTAAAACGTAATGGTATCAATAGTATTACTAAGCCAATTACATCCTCTTATAGTCTTTGATCAAGTCAACGACTTAATGTGTATGTACTAACAAGTAGACATAAACATCAATACATTACTATTTGTTATAAGTCTTTGACCAAGTCAATGACTTCATGTACATGTCTTAACACGAAGACATAACAAGTAAACCTTTTACTTTACGTTACAAGTCTTTTCACAAGTAAAGGACTTAATGTACATGTCTTTGATATGAAGACATAACAATTATTAAACTAAAGTAAATCAATAGTAATTTCAAGTTAATTTCAAATTTTATGTTTATGATTTTCAAGAAAACATAATCATGTAGCTTACCTTTTTATCTTGTCATATTCTCTTAATAGGGCTACATACATTAAATGTGTAGGAGTCCTAGTAGAGTGATAGTTTTCTTACTTTGCGGTCAAGAGAAACCATTAGCATATTGTTCTAAGTTGTTCCTTGGACATAATAAAGATTTCTCCCACTTGTGCAGGGTAC
This sequence comes from Tanacetum coccineum, assembly GCA_026074375.1. Classification (NCBI taxonomy): domain Eukaryota; kingdom Viridiplantae; phylum Streptophyta; class Magnoliopsida; order Asterales; family Asteraceae; genus Tanacetum; species Tanacetum coccineum. The sequence goes on along the minus strand of BQNB010042853.1, from coordinate 3,078 downwards.
AACTTCTTTACATAAAACAACACCACACTAGTTAGTTTTTTTTGTATCGACAATATGGCAGTGTCAAGCTCATAGCTTGTGTATATAGAACTCCATCTATTAATAAGGAATCGTGCATAACTATCAAAGATAACATTAAACGAAAGCGACATCTCAAAGGCAACAAGTTATCAAAGATAATATACGGTGATTCTTACTAAATGTAGATGTTTCACACTTGGAAAGTAATTTATTATTTCAAGCCACGCCAGAAATAAAGTAAGACGTCTATGAGGTAAACAGCTCATAACTCCTACTGAATTTGACAACATTGCAAGTTTGTCATTTTCTTTTATAAAATGCATTACTCCCATTAGACCTGACAACATTATGAGTGTTCCTTCACTAGTGAAAGTAATTTGCAATTTATCTTTCCATTTATTGAATATCTACACATTATTGCTAATGTGAGTCGCATGGACTAGTAAGCAAGTACTTAGATATGCAAGTAAGTGTGTTTAAGTTCTAGTAATCTAAGATATTTATTAACTTAAAAAATTAGCATGCAATTCCTCCTTTATCTGCTCACTTTACCTCAAGGGTGTGCAACGTGTCTTACTGGTTTAAGGAGACAGCTATAGACACGAGTTCTCTAGTTATTGCCTTTTCCAATATTGTGGTTATATTTTCATCTTCCAATTAAACCTCATAAATATGTCTTGTTTACAACAAGACATTTTTAATCTTGGTAGCTATAGACACAAGTTCTTTAGTTATCCAAATTTCTAATTATGATTCAAAGATTTCAAAACCAAATAAGGATATTGAAGCAATCTTGAAAGAATAAGAAGTCTAATTAACTTAACATGTAAGTTTGGTATAAGTTCGATTAGAATTTAGGATAATTCTTTAATTCCCGTTATAACTTTTCCATAAGAAAAAGTATAGGAAATAGTCTTATTTTCCCAAGGAAAATAGACACGGTTTATCTTTCAACAAGTAAAGAATAAACCCTTGTTACAGTATATGTTGCATTAATACATTAAAGGAACTTACAAAATGCATATTTGGTATTTTCGATAATCCATCCCTTAAAAATTAACTACCCATGTTTTTTATAAATAAACAATTAATTTTTACAAGGGTATAAGATCCAACTTGACGTTCTACCATTAATGCAGTTAATCTACTAGAAATGGTAAACTCAAAAGGTAATCCGCGGGAGATAATTGCCAACATGTGCAACTCTTAGCTTTTATGGGGCATAAGGCATCGTAATCCAGAATTACAATGTCAAGTAGCATGTTTAACCCCATCTTATGCCTTGGGTCAAAGTTATGAACAACCACACTTGATATAAGTCGTCCAATACAAAATCAGTAATTATACAGTCTCAGGTCTGACCATACAATTGTTGTATTACTTTGTTTTGCAATTCACCTAAGACTGTCAGAGTAAAAAACAAACTCAAGTGATTTCATACTTGGATGGAAAATGTCTTAATTTTAGGGCATATATTTGATAAATCAAGTGTTACCAAAATTGTGTATAAGGAAGCATGCATACAACCTTATAACACTAGTAATTTTTAAAACATTTCCATTTTCATTTTAAAACCTTCTATAAATAGAAATCCCATAATTTTATAAACCACATGCCATTTATAAAATTAGGGTTACCATGTTTACAACATTTCTAAGTATAAGTAAACTTACTACTGATAAGGTTAATTCCCCAAGGGAAATAATCAAACCCTAGTAATGATTACGACATACTTTAAATACGTTTATGTAAAATTATTTATTCTTGCGTTGTTCCATTATGGGTTCCCTTGCAGAAACCACTAAACCCATGCGTTATAGAACGTTGCAAGAAATAACAAGTTTACGTATATAGCAATACGATTTATTAAAGGGTATATATCAGTATATATACAATAAGCATTTTAAACGACCCGGGAGGTTTTTGAAAATCATTTTTAATCGAGTGCTTTTAGTCCATATAAAAAAAACGCCACATTTATAAATAAGCAAAACATATTCGAACAATTAATCATACTAAAAGTAGACATTTAATGAACATAAAAACAAAACCAAGATACACAATCAAAACACCAAAATAAGACCCCCAACGTGTTGTCGGAATCATCCTAGAACACGTGGTATATATATGTCGATTACTCGATTGTAAAGGTCACTATACTTGATAAAAACAAGAAAACTACAAAAGCTGATTGAGCAGAATTTCTGACTTCGGACTACGAGCTGACAAGGAAAAATTCTTCCCCGCTTTTTACACTAAACATGAAAGTTTTAGCTACTAGAGTTGTGAATTCCCCAAAAACAATTCGTGGTCCGACTCCTTACGGTTTGTCGAGAAATTAGTTTTTAGTGGACGAAGGTCAAGCAATCAGCACTTAAAAACAATCAATCACTTATGTAAATTTAAGGCGTATCAAGGTATTAAGCATCAAATAAGCAAACCATATAAATAAGAATGCATAATAGTCATATTAAGCTTATTAACCATGAATTATATGCATGTATAATCATGGTTTATCTATTTAAACAAGTAAATAAACATAAATAAGCAAAATCTCGCAAATTATAAACCAAGTTACATAATAAGCATGTTGGATCGAGTAAAAACCCTAAACATATTTATTTTTCCAGATTTTAGGTGATTCTTAGGTGTCTTTATTTCACAAAATAAAACCCTAATCGGGATCTGACGTGTCGTTGTGTGGTGTTTATTTATGATAGTTCAAGTTTTAAATTTATATTTTGTCGACTTAACCAAAAACAACACTTTAACGGGCAGTGTACCCGGTCGGTGGTAGATTCGTGGTAAGTAGGGTGTCGAACACTTGAAGCGAGGTTAAATCTCTCAATTTATTTATATTTTGGTTATCTAATCTAAGTTAATTATAATCTAAGTCTTAGCTAGTTCTAATCTTAATTCTAACAGGTAAAAGGGGTTAGCCCAAGAGACTGGCACGGGTTTGGTTGGTGACTATAATCAATTCAAGACACTTTAACCTACGCAAGCAAATTAACATAAGATAAAAGAGCGGTCGAGCCTTATGATAGAAAACTGTAT
>BQNB010042852.1:29530-43170 GCA_026074375.1 Tanacetum coccineum | reverse complement strand
GAAAGGGTTGGTTGTTCATTTTATGATAATACTTTGTCTTGCACTTTCTCTCTCTAGAAATATCACTTTCTCTCTCTAAGATTAAGTAGCCAACCCATCATCTCTTGCTTGTGTTATGATATCATGTACACTACACAATCCTTGTATGTTTCTAAAAAATGTATGTATAAATGTTGGAAATCAAAGAGTTGTAAAGTATGCATGATCATTTAAATCCCCAAATAGTCACAAAATGTTATGTATAGTTGAACCACTATTATTCAAAGTATGTATTGCCACTTTATACAAGGCAACGTAAATATTCCTATGTGTATAAAATAATGATTACGATTACTCTAAGTTCATGAAACTGTTGTGTAGACTTATATATATGCCACTTAATTCAAGGCACCATAAGTGTTCATGTTCGTATAAATGTTCTGCTACGACGTGCTATAATGTTTGTTTGCCCAGTGATAGCTAATCACCCGAACGGGGCTGTCACACCCGAATAGATCTATTTCATAACATTCACGCTCAACCTCCAGGTAATTCACAGTTCAATCCGCTTAAGCTAATCCGTAATCATTTGGGTAAAAGTAAAGTATTGTCCTTGTTTTCAAAAATAAGTGAAACAAGCAATGTATTTCGTCCCAAAATAAGTAGTTGAGTATGTAGACCAGTTTGTAAAATGAATTGTAAATGCACACATAGTAAATTCAAATCAATCACGTAAATAAATTTGATAACAAGCATGTTCTCACCCCAAAAGTTATAAGGTAAATATAAAACAAGTAAAACGTGGGGTTATAAACTCACCTCGAGTGAATGAATAACAACGTATATCACAGAATAGAAAATGCACCACTAAAATGCCCGAATGCAACCTAATTCATTATAGGTCGTATGAGTACTAAAGACTTTGATTAAATAATACCATATATAATTCTATATAGCTACATCACCATCTAATCATTTTAGTGAAATCATACTTATAAAGTAAAAAACGTTTATAAATATCTCTTTAGTGAAAACGACGTAACTTTATCGTTCTAAGCCCGTTTCTTACGTTTCTTGTGTCCATGCTTTCGTATTAAGACGAGTTATCAAAATATCATATTTTTACTCCCATGGTGAATAGTGGTTTTTACAGTTCATGATAGTTTATAAATTTATTTTAATAAATTTAGTTATCGTAAAACCCGTAAAGGTCGTATTCTATTCGTTTTAACTCCGTTTTTAGTGATTCTTTCGAGTACGTCTTCATAATTAAATGTTTTATCAAATTAATGATATTTTCAAAATGTTCATGTCTGAGATGAACAATAACTTTTATAAATTTATTTTTATAAAAGTATTTATTATCGTAAACTTGCGTAATTCATAACTCCCTCGTTATTGATCCAAAAATTATGATTCTTAATGTTTTGGAATCCTAAAAATATGTACTATCTGAGAAAAATATTCATTTTTATATATCAGAAGCAAAACTTAAAATGTTTTTTTTATAAAATCTCTTTTATAAACGCGTTTATTATCTCGTAACTTGTAAATTACGTATCTCATTCGTTATAAATCGGTTTTTCAAGTTTCTTACCTTTTTGGAATCCTCATGAGATTTAGTATTTTATAAAAATATAAAATAAACAAGTTAGTTTTTGAATTCTAACAGCAACTTTTGAAGTTTTTATCAAAATGTGATTAAAACTAGTTTTTATAACTTTTTAGTTTAACCATTTTGTTACAAGTCCATTACAACACCATATATCACATGTCTTACATCCTTAGGGTCTCTAGTACATGATTTGTCCAAAGTTTATCCAAGAATCACAAGATCCATAAGTTTACATACTCATTTGTCCATAACTTTATATAAGTATACTTTTTAAGTAACTTGTTTATATATAAACCACTTATGTACAATACTTATATATCCATTATAACATGATATCAACATTCATATAACATATGACAAAGTTTACCAAACCATAAACAAGTGTAAAAATCCCTTTTTACAAGTACATAAGTTCTTAGATGGTGATTAACTACATAAACATCATATATGCATAAAATCACAAATGTAAAGAGATTAAGGTTTTTAGGTAACCTTAATATGAAGTGTGGTGATGAAAAACAAGATCTAAACCCTTGTTTAGCAAACAAACCCTAGCTTTCAACACTTGAAAACCCTAAAACCAAATGAAACCCTAATCTTGCTTTTCCTTTGCTTAACACTTGTAAACCCCAAACCAAACCTTCTAATCACCTTGGGATATCTTAGATATGTTGTAGTAATGATTGCATGTGTTGTAAACAAATTTGGTATGAGTTTTGATGTTGGTCGTCGGTTAGAGCAAAAGAAAAAGAGGAAATGATGAAGTTTTCACTATGAAAATGAGATGTGTATGTTTACTTGCATAGTATCCCTTTTATAGCATGAACTAACTAACCAAGGTCACTTTAACTTAACTATGGTTAGACATTGAATGACCATTTGTGTAAGAAACTTATGGGATGGGGAGTGGGCTCTTACAAGATTTGGAAGATGTATGACTTAGTTGGTGGAGTTTGCTTGAAAGAGTATATAACATGTGTTAGATTATAAAGTCAAAATAAATATCTCCTCTGTGTTTTATCATGTATATCCGGTTATACATGTATATAAGTGATGATATTTTGTAATTTTTAAGTATTGGGTATAATTGTGGGTATTTGATTGAGTATAGATAGGTATTGGTGCATCCGGGTAAGCCTAAATCTATTTAATTGCGAAACGTAACCACTTTAAGTAACCAATAAAAATAAAATATGTAAAGTTAATAATTATACTCCAAATAATTATCTAACACCTGCTTGATGTAAACATTTAATTGTTTGATGCCTGTTTACATTGAACGAAAAATTTTAGCTTACGCGATTTAACTTAACGATTTCAATTTAAAAGCAAACGCGTACAATACTAAAATAAATAGTGAATTTATTGATGACGTAAATGACCCTAAAACACGGGGTGTTATAGTCTCCTACTGTTAAAATAATTTCGTCCTGAAATTCAGTTTGAGTTATCTTCCGGAATGGTGTTAATGAAGAGGTGTGTGCGAGATTTTTTTTATAGGTGAACAGTAACCCAACGGTCTTGAACAGTGTCCCAACGGCTATAAACAGTAACCTTAACGGTTACTTCGTCCCTTTAAATACCAAATTTTTATCCTCTATTTCTCCATACAACACTAAATCTTTCACTTACATTTCTCTTATCCAAACCTCTTAAAATGTTGCATATCATCACACTCTTGGCGATGGCGAGCGCGATAGCACTCAACATTTATCTTGCCTACGTCTCATACGAAGAAGAATTTCAGTATCTGGCCTTTATTTTAGCGATTCTCGTGTCCCTCATCGTTCTTACTATCAGCGTGGATCTCTTTTGGAAGGAATAAATATTATTGCTAGGGGAGGGTTGTAATAAAACTTGTATTTCTTTTATGTCCTTATGTAATCTTATTTCTAAGATAATAAACGGGTGTTGTGGCAACAAATCTATTTGTTATTTTTATTTATGTCTTTCGAATATTTTGTTACCATGCTTAGTAACTCGTTTGCATCCCCCTGCTAAATTGTTTTATCTTGCACGTCCAAGATTAGTGATGTTGGTTTAATATTAATTGTTGCGACCAAGGCTCGACTTCTAGCGGGCTTATTCGTTCCCTTCGGCTTAACGTGACGGTTATAACCTTTTTTTTATGTCGACCTTATATAGTAAGGTGGTGTAAGAGTTTACTTAGTGATTATTATTGTTAGTTTGGTTCTTCGTGATGGTTACATTTTATGAATACGCACGCACAACTTGATATAAATAGAAAATTGTCTCTTGACAAGAAGTTTTAAGGTGACTACTCTCAGCATAGGCATGGTCCTTCCTGAATTATACATAGGTGATCAAGCTATGTATAATTAAGGATTAACGATGCATTGCTCATTTTCGTCAAAATAACGTTATGATTTCATGATATTTGAGAGAGTTTGTTGCACAATTAATTTAGGGAATTAAAGTAAAATTGGCAAAAAATTTCATAATACGATAATTCGATAGATAGTGGGTTTCATTGTTTTCCCCTCTAAGATACTACATAGTTTTCTTGATACTACAACTTCTAATACAAGCTAATACATAATTCCTAAAACAAGGTGTCTATGGGTGACGTCCGAGCTGACTGGTGACTAACTCCTAGAGCTTCTTGAAATTCTCTTGGTCCTGTCGCTGTGACTCCTAAACTGAAGCCAACTGTCGCTCCATCTCCATACGAGTCCTCCTCTCTTGGCTACGAGTAACCATCTCGATAGCCTCCATGGTCCTAATCTTACCACGCAGAGAAGCATTCTCTGCTTCGACCATACCCATCTTGAACCTCAATGTACTCATCTCCTCCTCGATGGGTACCCTTTGCAAATACCCATGAATGCCTCGAATAGCCTCCCCAAGACTGGCTAGTATCGTAACAATAGTCACTACAGGAAAAGAATCTGCAGCGACGGGTACTGGGTGGTCAACATCCAAACCAATGTCAATAGCATCTCCGAAATTTCCCTCAGAGGAATCAACAGAGACGGGAATAGTGGGTGCATCCATAACCTGCACGAGCAAAAGTTTATATAAGTCGTCTTTATATTAAACCATGCAAGATGCGTGTAGTATGGATGATAAACGTGATGTAAGATGGTGTATGGTAAAAATGAATATGCACTCATGGCATAAATGAATGATGGTATCGTGTAAGGTAAAGTAATGTTTGATAATCTTTAGGACCTACAAGTTTATAATACTACCTTGCCTTAAGAAATGTTCTAGTATTTATATAAATAACCCTTATATAAATAATTGTAGAGTATGTATGAAAGAATGTAAACACATCTTTGTATATATAAGCAAGATCCTCATAGTAATATACGTACTATAATATAAACATGTATATCAATCATGAAAGCATCTAGTATAACCAACTAATGCAACTCAATAGTGTATGTATGTCCTATAAAAAAATCTTTTAAAAGTGTGATCGTTGAAAGTGGTTATATTTTAGGTAAAATATGCAACCTAGTTCTCTATAACCTTGGCTCTGATTACCAATCTGTAACACCCCCAAAAATAGGTCGCAGTGGAATATGTTTCCGGGAGCGTTACTTCATAATACCATTGCACAAGTCATGAGAGAACGACCTCTAACTGTGTCGTTTGAAAGGAAATCTTGAATTATTTAGACTCCAATGCACATCACATAAGCCAAGCATCTAATTTACCTGAGAAAAACATACTTAAAAAGTGTCAACATAAAGTTGGTGAGTTCATAGGTTTGTTTAAGTATAAATGTTGAACCAAAGTTCATAAAGTATGTATGACCGTTCCAATCCTTGTATGTTTCTCAAAAATGTATGTATAAATGTTGGAAATCAAAGAGTTGTAAAGTATGCATGACCATTTAAATCCCCAAATAGTCACAAAATGTTATGTATAGTTGGACCACTATTATTCAAAGTATGTATTGTCACTTTATTCAAGGCAACGTAAATATTCCTATGTGTATAAAATAATGATTACGATTACTCTAAGTTCATGAAACTGCTGCGTAGACTCATATATATGCCACTTTATTCAAGGCACCGTAAGTGTTCATGTTCGTATAAATGTTGTGCTCCGACATGCTATAACGTTCGTTTGCCCAGTGATAGCTAATCACCCGAACGGGGCTGTCACACCCGAATAGATCTATTTCATAACATTCGTGCTCACCCTCCAGGTAATTCACAGTTCAATCCGCTTAAACTAATCCGTAATCATTTAGGTAAAAGTAAAGTATTGTCCGTGTTTTCAAAAATAAGTGAAACAAGCAATGTATTTCGTCTCAAAATAAGTAGTTGAGTATGTAGACCAGTTTGTAAAATGAATTGTAAATGCACACGTAGTAAATTCAAATCAATCACGTAAATGAATTTGGTAACAAGCATGTTCTCACCCCAAAAGTTATAAGGTAAATATAAAACAAGTAAAATGTGGGATTATAAATTCACCTCGAGTGAATGAATAACAACGTATATCACAGAATAGAAAATGTGCCACTAAAACGCCCGAATGCAACCTAATTCATTATAGGCCGTATGAGTACTAAGGACTTTGATTAACTAATACCATATATAATTCTATATAGCTACATCACCATCTAATCGTTTTAGTGAAATCATATTTATAAAGTAAAAAACGTTTATAAATATGTCTTTAGTGAAAATGACGTAACTTTATCGTTTTAAGCCCGTTTCTTACGTTTCTTATGTCCACGCTTTCGTATTAAGACGAGTTATCAAAATATCACTTTTCCATATTTTTAGTCCCCTGATGAACAGTGATTTTTACTGTTCATGACAGTTTATAAATTTATTTTTATAAATTTAGTTATCGTAAAACCCGTAAAGGTCGTATTTTATTCGTTTTAACTCCGTTTTTAGTGATTCTTTCGAGTACGTCTTCATAATTAAATGTTTTATCAAATTAATGATGTTTTCAAAATGTTCATGTCTGAGATGAACAATAACTTTTATAAAAGTATTTATTATCGTAAACTTGCGTAATTCATAACTCCCTCGTTATTGATCCAAAAATTATGATTCTTAATGTTTTGGAATCCTAAAAATATGTATTATCTGAGAAAAATATTCATTTTTATATATCAGAAGCAAAACTTAAAGAGTTTTTTATAAAATTTCTTTTATAAACGCGTTTATTATCGCGTAACTTGTAAATTACGTATCTCCTTCGTTATAAATCGGTTTTTCGAGTTTCTTACCTTTTTTGAATCCTCATGAGATGTAGTATTTTATAAAAATATAAAATAAACAAGTTAGTTTTCGAATTCTAACAGCAACTTTTGAAGTTTTTATCAAAATGTGATTAAAACTAGTTTTTATAACTTTTTAGTTTAACCATTTTGTTACAAGTCCATTACAACACCATATATCACATGTATTACATCCTTAGGGTCTCTAGTACTGATTTGTCCAAAGTTTATATTATTTTTATAAACTTTAATTACCGTAAACTTGCGAAATTCATAACTCCTTCGTTATTGATTGAAAAATTACGATTCTTATTGTTTTAGAATCCTAAAATTATTTAATATCTAATAAAAATAATAAACCTTATATATCAGAGGTATTTTATAACTTGTTTTTATAAAATTTCTTTTATAACGCGTTTAATTAACGTATAACTTAAAATTAGCGTATCTCCTTCGTTATAAATCGGTTTTTCGAGTTCTCTACATGCCCACGATCCTTATGACATGTAGTATTTTATAAAATCATAAAATATATATGTTAAAATTCGAATTTCAAACAGAAGGTTTTAAACTTTTTCTTAAAATGTGTTTAAAATGAGTTGTTCTAACTTTTAAGTTTAATCACTTCGTTACAAGTCCATTACATCACTCATAATCACATGTATTACATCCTTAGGTTCTCTAGTCCATGATTAGTCCATATATTGTCTAAAAATCACAAGATCCAAATGTGTACACACTTATTTATCCATGAACTTTCATAAGTATAATTTTTAGTTACTTGTTTACATATACTTTTTATACATAACCAACACTTCTACATTACTTATACTTCCATTATAACATGATATGAACATTCATACAACATATATAAAAGTTTACCAAATCATAAACAAGTGTAAAAATCTATTTTTACAAGTAAACATGTTCTTAGATGGTGATTAACTACATAAACATCATATATGCATAAAATCACAAATGTAAAGAGATTAAGGTTTTTAGGTAACCTTAATATGAAGTGTGGTTATGAACAACAAGATCTAAACCCTTGTTTAGCAAACAAGCCCTAGCTTTCAACACTTGAAAATCCTAAAACCAAATGAAACCCTAATCTTGTTTTTCCTTTGCTTAACACTTGTAAACCTCAAACCAAACCTTCTAATCACCTTGGGATATCTTATATATGTTGTAGTAATGCTTGCATGTGTTGTAAACAAATTTGGTATGAATTTTGTAAGAGTTTTGATGTTGGTCGTGGGTTAGAGCAAAAGAAAGAGAGGAAATGGTGAAGTTTTCACTATGAAAATAAGATGTGTATGTTTACTTGCATAGTATCCCTTTTATAGCATGAACTAACTAACCAAGGTCACTTTAACTTAACTATGGTTAGACATTGAATGACCATTTGTGTAAGAAACTCATGGGATGGGGAGTGGGCTCTTATAAGAATTGGAAGATGTATGACTTAGTTGGTGGAGTTTGCTTGAAAGAGTATATAACATGTGTTAGATTGTAAAGTCAAAATAAATATCTCTTTTGTGTTTTATCATGTATATCCGGTTATACATGTATATAAGTGATGATATTTTATAATTTTTAAGTATTGGGTATAATTGTGGGTATTTGGTTGAGTATAGATAGGTATTGGTGCTTCCGGGTAAGCCTAAATGTATTTAATTGTGAAACGTAACCACTTTACGTAACCAATAAAAATAAAATATGCAAAGTTAATAATTATAATCCAAATAATTATCTAATACTTGCTTGATGTAAACGTTTAATTGTTTGATGTCCGTTTACATTGAACGAAATTTTTTAGCTTACGCGATTTAACTTAACGATTTCAAATTAAAAGCAAACGCGTACAATACTAAAAATAAATTATGAATTTATTAACGACGTAAATGACCCTAAAACAAGGGGTGTTATAAGAGGCTTGCACATTTATTTTATTTGTATACATTACATATAATTAGGGTTTTGATATAAACGTTAACGTTTAATGCTTGTTTTGAAATAATGTTTTGAAAAGTACGTTAAATGGATAATGTACTTGGTAAAAATGATATTCGGATATAGACTTGACATATTAGGATGTTTACATGATATAAACATAGATATAGATGGCATTAGTGGAGGTTGCGTAAGCTCGTTTACTTTAGAGATGCAAGTTACGTTGCATAATGAGATAAAGCAAAAAGATTTCCCTATAAAAAGGTGGTGTATATATAATAGATGGATATTACAGTGCATCTAATCTAATAGATGGATAATTACATTAATGAAAAATATGGGTTGTTATAGTCTCCCTCCCTTAAAAGAAATCTCATCCCGAGATTTAGTTGGATGCCGGAGTGATGTTTGAAAACAGATGTGGATACTTGGCACGAATTTTATCTTCGCGTTCCCACGTAAATTCTGGTCCTCTTTTAGAGTTTCATCTTACTTTGACTATAGGAATACGACTTTGTTTCAGTTGTTGACTTCTCGATCCATGATCTCCACTGGTTCTTCCAAAAGTTAAGTTTGTCATCAAGCCGAAGTTCTTTCATTGGAATGACAAGGGATTCGTCAGATAAGCATTTCTTTAGATTAGAAACGTGGAAGGTATTGTGGACATTACTGAGCTCTTCAGGAAACTCAAGTTTATATGCCACTGAGCCCATCCGTTCAAGGATTTTGAAAGGTCTAATGTACCGAGGGTTAAGCTTTCCTCGTTTTCCGAATCGGATGACACCTTTACGAGGTGATACTTTTAACATAACTCGATCTCCAACTTGAAATTCTAAAGGCTTTCGTCTTATATTGGCGTAACTTCTTTGCCGATCTCTTGTAGCTTGCAAGCGTTGTCGAATTTGCACTATCTTTTCAAAGGTTTCATAGATTATTTCTGGTCCCGTAAGTTGAACATCTCCAACTTCGGCCCAAAAAACAGGTGATCTGCACTTTCGACCATAAAGTGCCTCAAATGGTGTTGCCTTAATATTGGCATGGTAACTGTTATTGTAAGAAAATTCTACTAATGGTAAGTGTTTTTCCCCATCCTTTTCTTAAATCTATAACACAGGCTCGAAGCATGTCTTCAAGTGTTTGGATGGTCCTTTCACTTTGCCCATCAGTTTTGGGATGATATGTTGTACTCATGTCTAATTGAGTACCTAAAGCACTTTGTAATGATTGCCAGAATCTGGATGTGAAATGACTGTCACGATCCGAGATGATAGATATTGGCACTCCATGTCAGGAGACTATTTCCTTTATGTACAACCTTGTAAGGGTTTCCATACTATCTGTCTCTCGGGTAGGGATGAAATGTGCGGATTTGGTAAGACGATCGACAATGACCCAGATTGTGTCATGTTCGTTTGAGGTTTTGGGTAGTTTTGTGATGAAATCCATTGTTATTCTCTCCTACTTCCACATAGGAATCTCCGGTTGTACCAGTAAGCCGGATGGCTTCTGACATTCTGCTTTAACTCTAGAGCTGTTAAATATTTTTGCCAACATTATTCAGCAAAGATTGCCTTCATGTTTAGTGCCCCCCATAGAGTTCTTAGATCACAGAACATCTTGTCAGAACCTGGGTGAATGGAATACTTTGATTTATAGGACTCATGCATGATCAAGTCTCTCAGATTACCAAAGAGTGGTAACCAACTTCGATTCTTGATACATCGGGTTCCATCAGGACGTATTTCAAATGATTTGTCCATTCCTCGTAAGTTTTTAGCCTTGATGTTTTCTTCTTTGAGTGTGCTTTCTGTTTTGAGCTTTTAGAATTTGTGAGGTAATATTGGATAAATGTCCACCCCCCCCCCCACCCCCCCCCCTCCACCCATAACTAATGATCTAACTCGGAGTGGTTTGATTCGTTCCTTTTGTCTTAAGGCATCTGCTATGACATTTGCCTTTCCAGGATGATAGCGAATTTCACAATCGTAATCTGCAAGCAATTCTAGCCAACGGCGTTGTCTCATGTTCAACTCTTTCTGATCAAGGATATGCTGAAGACTTTTATGATCAGTGCCATACATATAGTGTCTCCAAATTTTAAGAGCGAACACTACTGCTCCTAATTCGAGATCATGAGTGGTATAGTTTTCTTCATTAGGCTTAAGTTGTCGGGATGCATATGCAATAACCTTCTCTCATTGCATTAACACTGCTCCCAGACCTTGATGGGATGCATCACAGTAAACAACAAAATCGTCATTTCCTTTTGGTAATGATAAGATTGGAGCTTCACATAGCTTCTGTTTTAACAGTTGGAAAGTCGACTCTTGGTCTTTTCCCCAGATACACTTCTTGTTTTTCTGGGTTAATTCAGTCAAAGACTTTACAATCTTCGAGAAATCTTTGATAAATCTTTGATAAATCTTCGATAATAACCGATGAGTCCTAAGAATTGATGTATTTCTGTGGGTGTAGTAGGAGATGTCTAATTCTTAACTGCTTCAATCTTGGCGGGGTCAACATGAAGTCCTTGACTATCAATTAAGTGTCCAAGAAATTACACGATACGAATCCAGAAATCACACTTGGAGAACTTGGCATACAACTTCTCTTTCTTGAGTAATTCTAGGATTATTCTTAGATGATTTGCGTGCTCTTCTTTGTTACGAGAGTAGATGAGAATATCATCGATGAACACTATCACAAATTTATCCAAGTATGGTTTACACACACGATTCATGAGATCCATGAATACAGCAGGTGCGTTAGTTAAACCAAATGGCATCACTTGAAATTCATAGTGTCCGTACCTCGTTTTGAAGGCAGTCTTGGGAATATCTTCATCCCTGACTCTCAGTTTATGATAGCCTGATCTTAAGTCAATCTTTGAGTAGACACTCGAACCTTGAAGTTGGTCAAATAAGTCATTGATCCTGGGTAATGGGTAATGATTCTTTACGGTAAGTTTATTCAACTCCCGGTAATCGATACACATTCTGAAAGATCCGTCTTTCTTTTTGACAAATAAGACAGGAGCTCCCCAGGGTGAAGTACTTGGTCGGATAAAACCTCGATCTGCTAACTCTTGAAGTTGGTTAGATAGTTCCTGCATTTCTGAAGGAGCTAATCTATAAGGTGCTCGGGCTAGAGGTGCCGCTCCTGGAATTAGATCGATTTGGAATTCTACTTGGCAAACGGGAGGAAGGCCAGGTAGATCTTCAGGAAAAACTTCTAGAAATTCTCTAACTACTAGGATATCGTCTAGTCTTTTCTCGTCTGACTTCTTTTCCATTACTTGGATTACGAAAACTTGATAACCTCGAGATATATATCTTTCGGTTTTTATACAGGATATGAGATTTAGTCGGGTTTTACTTTGGTCACCTCGAATGATCAAAGTTTCACCGTTGATTAAGATGTGGATGACTTTTTCGTCACAAAAAATTCTAGCATGATACTTGGATAACCAATCCATACCAATGACGACGTCGAAACTACCAAGTTTGATCGGCATAAGATCAATTTCGAAAGGTTAGTTTAACAAGGTCAGAGTTGCACCCTGAATAACGGTGTTTGTGCTTACTAAGTTTCCATCAGCCATTTTGATATTGTAAAAGGTATCTATTGTAATGGGTGGAATATTTAGCATAGAGGCAAGAGATATGGATACGAAACTTTTATCGGCTCTAGAATCAAATAATACTCTAGCTAGATGTTGGTTTAGAAGGAACATACCCGTGACTACGTTCGGGTCTTGGTAAGCATTCCTATCCCTCAACATGTAGGCTCTTCCCTAGGCATTGTTGGTGGTGGTCTTTCGGCACTGATTTGCATAATGCCCTTTCTCTCTACAGGCATGACAAGTAACGGTCACTGGTAGCTAATTACTTCCAGTGGCTGGCCCTTTTTTCTGCAGTTCTTGGTCAGATGGCCCACCTTGTTACAAGTATTACACTTAACAGTGCAATGTCCTGTGTGATGCAGAGTGCATTTCTTACACAAATGACGGTTTCCAATATACCCATTATTTTTAGTTGGGGTGACAACATAAGACCTGAAGGTTTCATGTCTTATGTTCTGTTGTGGTTGGTGATTATTGTAGCGGTTGTTGGTGTTGGTGTTACGGTAGTTGTTGTTATTATCGTTGCGGTAGTTGTTATTGTTGAAAGTTCTTCTGTAACACCCCCAAAATACGATACACAGCGGAATAATACATTTGGGGTGCTACTTCATAATACATGCACACGAGTCCCAGTAAATGCCAAAAATACGTTTATTAACAAATTTCATCTCATTAGTTTAAAAGAGAATCAGACTTACAAGATAGGTCCCCAAACTATACGAGTCATATCACGACTTCATTTCAAAAATGTTTTATTAATTTATAAACATATGTTCACCGAGCCTTCATTCTTGATATCCGCGTTCCGTCCCATCCAAACTATCTTCATACCTAAACCTGAGAAAAACATGCTTAAAGAGGTCAACATAAAGTTGGTGAATTCATAGTTTTATTAAATCGTATAATGCAGGACCGCAAGACTTTCCCTGTGGACATGCATCCCATGCAACCATCACAGAATGTAATTACATTTACCTAAGCTCATGACACCGAAGCTAATAATAAAAGTGGCATATCATCTCATCCCACAATTAATAACGACAGTGGCATATCATCTCATCCCACATATAAAAGAAAATGGTTGGCAAGCAAAACTTAGGCAACACATAAACAGAAAAGGTAAATCAAGACACTTGTGTCCATAGCAAAAGTAAGTATGTATTCGCGACCAACAGTGAATTCAATTCATGTATCCCATAGCGAGCTATGCAAATAAGTATGTAAACCAATATGAAATCAACCATATAAAAGCATTTGCA
>BQNB010042852.1:0-28167 GCA_026074375.1 Tanacetum coccineum | reverse complement strand
GAAAAGTACGTTAGTATTCTATAGCTTTTACCCTTTATTGAAACGTATACTCGAGCAACGCGCGGGTATTACACTAGTTTTTATTATCGAAGAATTAACTTGTTATTTCAGAAATCATTAAGAAGATAAACAACTTAAATAAGCTATACTAAACACTCCACTAAAAACTAGAATTGCTTCTTACCATCGTTTAAAAAAGCACTTCATGGTTTATTTTATGGGGGATGATATATGTACCCCCCTAAATCACCATTTGTACCCCCCCGGGTTTTTTCCGGTTTTTTTTTGTATTTTAATTTTTTTGTATTTTTATAATTTTGTAAATGTTATAAAACTGTGACACGGAAAAAACGGAACGAAAAATATAAAGTTTAACAGGTCAAAAGTAAGAAACTGTCAAAAATTACGGAACAGAAACTGATAAAAAACTGCGTTGCACTGTAAAAGGAGGTACAAAAGGAATCTTTTGTACCCTTTTGGTACTTTTTGGTGAGCCAGGGGGTACCAATAGTAGCACCCTTATTTTATATCATTGAGCGGCATTTTATATTGCAAATAACCTAGCTAGGAGGGTGATGTCATTAAGAATGATATATTTCTTCTTGGGTGTTACTATTGGTACCCCCTGGCCCGCCAGAAAGTATAAAAAAAATACAAAAGATTCTTTTTGTATCTCTTTTTTGCAGTATAACGCAGTTTTATTTCAGGTTATGTTCCATATTTTTTGACAGTTTCATGCTTTTGACTTGTTAAACTTTATAATTTTCAGTCCGTATTTTCCGTGTCACAGTTTTATAACATATACAAAATTATAAAAATAAAAAAAAATAAAAAAAAGTGAAAAAAACCAGAAAAAACATAGGGGGTACGGATGGCTTTTTAGGGGGGGTACAAATAACATAAGCCTTCTTTGAAATCTTTAACCCCCTTTGCCCGTACTATTATGTCAATTGTTTTATAAGTACATCGCTAAATAGTATGAAATTTGACACCTACATAATATGCTATTCGTATTAAACAAGCAGGATTACCCGCGCGTTGCTGCGGGACGTTAATTTTTTGCACGTTGTTGTGGGCCATTGTTATTATTATTATTTTTATAATTTTGTGCGGGTTTATTTTTTCGGTCTCATGTTTAATAGTTTGTTTTTTTCTTATATGACCTTATGTGTTGGGCCTCATGTTTAAATGTTTTTTTCTTTGGTTATACGTTTTTTTTTGTGCGGGTTTATTTTTTCGGTCTCATGTTTAATAGTGCGGGTTTATTTTTCGGTATCATGTTTAATAATTTGTTTTTTTTCTTATATGAGTTTATGTCCCGCGCGTTGTTGCGGGGCGGTAATTTTTTTTTTTAGTTTTTTTTTTGCAATTTTTTTGTCTCATGTTTAATAGTTTTTTTTTTATATGGGCTTATGTGTTGGGCCTCATGTTTAAACCTTTGTTTTTTTTTGCTATATGGGTTTTTTTTGAAATAACGCTGTTTAATGTAATTTAAAGTTGTACGTTTGTGACTATGTCGATTATTTTAAAGTTGAATCGGTACTTTTGTAATATTTTTTTCCCTCTATTTTATGCCAAAAATTAAAAAAAAAATAATGCCAAAAAAAAATTAAAAAAATTTGGGTCGGCCCAAATTTTGAGCCCAGGCCCAAAGCATTGTACAGTAGAAGCACTGTAGCTTCTACTGTACAATGCTAAATGTATGTATGTATAATATATCAATGTTAGGACAAAATTTTAACCTATTCTCACAAGAGAATGTTAACACATTATCAGTTATAATCGATTAAAGAGTAGTATTGAGTGTTCATATTGTTGGGTATTTTCTTAGTCCATGAGGATTAAGAGCCCAACACATTGGGGCCCATCTTGGGTTCATTTAGTCCTTATTTAGGGCAACCTTATGCTCATTATAAAGTGTGAAAAACAAGAGAGAAGAAAAAGAAAAGAAAAAAAGAAGAAGATTTTCGGAGTACTATATCACACAAAATCCACATCAGTGTTTCCGCACGGTCGTTTTCGGTCGATCCCGAGTTTGCAACTCCGGATCGACACATTTTTTAGGACTGAAAAAGCTTCCTTGCATATAAAGGAAGGTTTTGACCGTTGGGATCTTGATTTTGAGGCCTGGAAGTTCTGTTTCTTACCCGGGCAGATTGCAAGTTTGTTTGGTGATATGCTTCTTTCTTTACGTTTGTTTGTTCCACTAAATATCTTGATATGATTCCAAGATTATGATGATTGTGTAATGCCATCTATGTTTATCTAAGAAGCCTTGGTAACTCCTCTTGCTTTATATGGATTTAAGAGGCACGAAGGTACACGTGGTTTTTACTACTTTGGGGTTTTCCCCTAAAATGCTGGTGTTCGTGGTGTGTGTTTGATTATCTTTAATACCTGCTGATTTGTTTTTTGATTTGATATTGTTTGGGGCTGGTTAGAGTTGCTTTCTGATTTTGCCTATTTGTTTACTTCCTCATAGGTTCATACGGGTTTGGGTAAGTGCTGTCAAACGAAGGTTTTGCTTCCGCATTTGTGTTTATACCGTTGTGACCCATTGCACTTTACCCGTTAAATTGGTATCAGAGCTGTAGGCTCTTGGTTGGGGACTTACCTGTTTGAACGATGGAAGCTAATACAAGTAGGATGGTTAATTTGAATAGTTCTAATTATCAGTTGGAAAGTGAAGATGAAGATCCCATTATTGAAAGACGACTACCTATGCCTGTTTTTAGTACTGAGAAACCTGAGATACAAAACAGACACAGAATGGACTAGTTGCATAGACAGGTTTTTGGTTATATTAGGCAGTGGTTGATGATAATGTTTGAACCATATGTGTAGGAGACGCATGCTCGTACACATTGAAACAAACTGAACAGTATTGATCTCGAAAAACTGGAAACAACAAGTTGTTCTTAATCAAGCAAATGATGAGAATAACGGGGATATACTGATGGTCCCTTGTTACCGATCACTTAAATGTGTTTCAAGGTAGTAATAAATCACTTCCAGTATGGGTATCAATGTGAAGATAGATTCAAGCTTGTGGGCTTCTGTACTTTTAATCCGAGACTTGGGAAACTTTTAAGACAATCTTGCAACTCAGCACTAGATGTGTTTATCACCAGGAATGGCTAAAGTAGTATTTTTGAATGAAGAATAGAAGAAGTCACGAAAGTTCCTCTTCTACATCAATGTCCTTGGTCACAGAAAGGCATGGACATTAAAAGTGAGGCCCGGTAACAAGGTAATCATCGTAGCATTCTAGCAAAGGAAAAATTGCTTGACGTTAATGGGGGGGTTAATCACTGCCAATAAAAAGAAAGACAACATAATTAATTCTGCAACAGTAAAAAAAGAGAACAAAAAGAAAACTACAATAATCAGAAGAACAAGCACAAGAAATATGAATGAAGGTGATTACAGTACAAAGTAAATACCAACCACAGATGAGTTCTTTTTGTTTCGATGAATGATTATGGTTAACCTAATCGCTCATGATATTCCGTTGGATTCTAGGTATGGTAGCAACGTGACATGTTTGCAACACGAAAAGAATATTTTCATCTTATAACAACACCAGGTGATTTCGTGTGTTTAGCATGTTATTAATGGCTATCTAGGATTGCGTATTAGCATATTTGTTGAATTTGACACATGGATAGAATTGGTTTGCATAATGTGAAACATGTCCAGATATGAGACTCCATATTATCATCATCAAGGTCTTCTTGATGAAGATGGTTACCACAACAGTTCGGTAATCGTGTGGAAAAGTGACTCTATACTCTCGTATCAGTATTGTTACACTAAGATGAAAAGGGAACCAATTATACATGACACACCGAAAAGATCTCCAAGAGCATTGTCACTGCTATAACAAGATGATATACGATTATATGGCATAAGAGACTTGGTCCACATGATAAAAAATGATGTCGTCTTCTTTCTAAGAAGAATGTTGTTACCGTGTCATGATATTAACCTGAATAGGAAGTGCTCTCAACTGTTTGGCAGAAAGCAACTAGAAACTACTTAAAGAGTCGTCCTGTTTCTTTTAGGAACGGAGAACATACTTGATCTGGTACAATTCGCGATTTTATGCCCCATGAATACTAAGATGACACGTTGGTGTTTGTTTCGTATTATGTCACTATCAACGATATCATTCAAGGAAGGTTTTTGGTATAACAGCTTTGAAGCAAAAAGATCAAGTATTAGGATGTGTTTAAGCATTCATGCTTTAGTTGAGAGGCAGGACAGGGAAAGAAAATAACAGTATTCGAAGTGATAATAGAGGTGAATACATGGCCCCTATAGACGTATTGTAGAGAGCATGACATTCAGCATCAAAAGAACTCCACCGAAGCCACCGCAATTGAAAGGCATGGCAAGCGATGAATAAACCATTGGTTGAGAGAGTCAAATTTGCTTTCACATGCAGTAGCCATCTTCTTTTTGGGGTGAGGCTTTGAATACGGCGGTACATGTTAATAATTTTACCCCCCTTGATTCCATTGCGTTTTGGATGTTCCTAACCGGGTTAGGACTGCAAAGATTGTTTCATATAAACTGCATAGATGTTTGTGTTATTATTATATTTAGCCAACATTTACGATTCTCTGATGTAGGCATCTGTGCAAATTCCCAAAGATGAAAATCAAAGCTTGAAGATGAAGAAAAAGCCATGTGTGTTCCTCGGGTATGGATCAAGATGAACTTTGGTACAGGTTATATGACGCAATACAAAAGAACCTTATCGTAAGCCGAGATGTAAAGTTGACTAAGATCAAACTTTGAACGGATTTGAGAAGACTGAGAAGGAGAACAAATCCGCTCAACATAATATGATTCCTATGACTTGAAGAATCTGTGTTCCTACCAAAACATTTTGAAGCACAGTTGGAGATTATATTCAGAATGATGAAGAACAAAATGATAAAGAACAATGGTGCTAGATGATGTTGATGCTCAGAGCAACCGAAACCTAGAGAAGACGTTCATCCTAGTTTCCATGCCTATGCCACATATTTGTTCAACTTAGGCGGATCCACTAGAGATCATCATCCTTCTACACGCTATTCTGCAAATGAGTATTATTTTAACCACTGATGGGGAGAAACCCGTGTGTTTATGCAGAAGTTATGGAAGATGTAACACAAAAAGAATGTGTGGATGCCAAGCAAGATGATGAAATCCTTGTATGAGAACAATACCTTTAAGTTGACGAAGTTGCCTAAGGGCAAGAGAGCTTTGAAAAACAAATAGGTTTACAAATTGAAGACTAAAATATACTCCTATACCGAGTACAATGCCAGAATTGTGGTTAAAGGTTTCAGTCATAAAAATATTGATTTTATGAGAAATTTTCTCTCTCAGTTCGTGAAGGATTGATCTATTCAGTGTTCTTGGTTTGGCGACTAGCCTCGATCTTGAGTGAGCAAAGAGTGTAAGACCGCTTTCCTTCATGGTGATTTGGATAAAGAAATCTATATGGAACAACTGACCTAAAGGGTTTCAGGTTAAGGGGAGGAAGACTACGTGTGTAGACTTTTTCCGAAGAGTATTTTATGGTTGAAGCAAGCACCGAGACCACAACAGAAGTGGTACAAAAGAAGTTAGAGTTGGTATTATAGGAAGCAATGCATCCGAAAGACTTTTCTATCATTGTGTTTCTTCAGAGGTATGGTGATGATATTCATCATCATTATTGCGAATGTTGAATGATATGGCTGAATGTTAGCAAGAACAATTGGAAGAATATGCCGCCAAATGAATCAGATTTGAGCAAATCCTTGCTATGAAAGATCTTGCGGGCCACAAAACAAATCCTTGTCAACTCGATTGTCAGCGATAGAGTGCAAAAGAATTTCATATATCACAAGATCAATACATTAGAAGGTTATTGCGCATGTTCAACATGGAAAAAGCTAAAGTTGGTTATTCCTCCCTTTAAACTCCCATCTTAAGCCTTTTATTTTAACCTGATAAGGATTTCCCTTCTCTAAGAAGAAAAATGAAAAGATGGAATATTCCAAATGCCTCACGTTGGTAGCTTAATGTATGCTGTGTGTTACCAAGGCCGAATTTAGCTCATATGGTTGGTGTTGTCAGTCGGTTCCTGTCAAATCCTGGTAAGAAGCATTGGGAAGCTGTTAAATGGATATTTTGATATCTGCGAGGTACTTCCAAATTGGATATCACATTAGAAATGGAAACCCTGCTTGTTGGTTACACAACTCAGATTTTGGCTGGAAATAAGACAACATAAGTCCTCTTCTGGATATTTGATGACCTTTGCAGGGGACTGTTACATTGCAATCAAATTGCAAGAAAAGTGTTGGCCTGTACTACAACAGAGGCTAGTATTGTCAGCAACAGAACAGCAAGACTATTGTAGGATGATAAAGTTTTTTGCAAGAACTGGTATTCAAGCACAACGTTATGCTTCTGTGTGACAATCAAGTACTATTCACCTTGCTAAGAAATCGATGTGTTCATAAAAGAACAAAAACTATTGATATCCGGTATCATTGGATTGAGATGCATTGAAGATGGTATGTTTGACTATAATAAAGTTTATACGGAAGATAATGCTTCCGATGAGTGACGAAGGCTGTAGCAAGAGAAAAGTTTGAGATCGTTGCTATCGTCTTTCAATTACACATCGTTCATATCGTATGCAACACACCCTCATAGACAGAAAATGAGGGAATTAGTTGGGTATTTGAAGTACGAAAACGCAAAAAATTCGAGGAAACGCTCGAAAACGTAAAAGAACGTTCAGAAAACGTAAGGAAACGTAATAATACGTTCAAAAATCATATAAAGAAAGTTATTGTTAAAGGACTAACGATGCAAACGCTAAATGGACTAACGTTGTCACATAATAACTAACTGTACAAACGTATGGTTCAAGTTGAAACAAAATTTGAATGTAAGTTGGTGGTATCGGTAATAAAAAGGTAAGTTGTTCATTACGGTAAATTTTGAAAAGTACGTTAGTATTCTATAGCTTTTACCCTTTATTGAAACGTATACTCGAGCAACGCGCGGGTATTGCACTAGTTTTTATTATCGAAAGAATTAACTTGTTATTTCAGAAATCATTAAGAAGATAAACAACTTAAATAAGCTATACTAAACACTCCACTAAAAACTAGAATTGCTTCTTACCATCGTTTAAAAAAGCACTTCATGGTTTATTTTATTTCATTGAGCGGCATTTTATATTGCAAATAACCTAGCTAGGAGGGTGATGTCATTAAGAATGATATATTTCTTTGAAATCTTTAACCCCCTTTGCCCGTACTTTTATGTCAATTGTTTTATAAGTACATCGCTAAATAGTATGAAATTTGACACCTACATAATATGCTATTCGTATTAAATATATCAATGTTAGGCCAAAATTTTAACCTATTCTCACAAGAGAATGTTAACACATTATCAGTTACAATCGATTAAAGAGTAGTATTGAGTGTTCATACTATATTGAATTGTTTTGCCCTTGTTCTTCGCTAAATTTGTGTGTGTTTCGTTTCTTATTTATCATATAGGCTAGAGTATTGACTCGCTGATTTCGTGGGTTGCGGTAAAAATATGATATCAAGCTTATATCATAAAAGAATATTGTATAAGACAAATCACGAAGCAGCAAGGAAAGATGTGGAACGAACTTTTGGTGTATTAAAGCAGAAGTAGAAGATAATTAAATATCCAGCTCGAGGGTTGACGCAAAGTAGACTATCGGATATAATGTACACATGCATCATATTACATAATATGATAATTCATGACAACGGTAATGCGATATGTCCCCATTTTTTTCCAGAAGAACAACACTGTAATGATGATCCCGTAAAAACACATGTAGAATCGATGCAAGTTACTTAAGAGATAATCGATAGAACGACTCATCTAAGTCTAAAAGCCGATTTAGTGGAACACATTTGGAATAATGCAAATTAAATAGCTGAAAAACTTTATTATTGTAATGTTTTAATTTTATTTGAATTATTATGTAATATTTTTTATTATTAATGTAATGTTTTTTTGTTATTAATGAAATTTAAATGTGATGTTAAAAAAATGAAGGTTGCCTCATAGTGGCAAAAGGTCGCCTGTAGGTGTTTTTCATGTCAAGGATGTTCGATCTATGTTAGATGAGGCTTTTCTCCCTAAAATGGAAGTTCCTACTCGATGGATTAAAAGTATTCTGATTAAGGTAAACGTTTTTGCTTGGAAACTTTATCTCGATCATTTAACTACTAGATCGAATTTGTCTCGTAGGAATATCTCGCTTCCGTATTTGGCTTGTCCTCTTTGTGATCACGTGCTCAAGGATTCGTCCCATTTATTCTTCGGTTGCTCTGTGGCGAAAGATATTCAGAAGTTAATTTGTAGATGGTGGAATTTGGATGTCTTCCTTGATGAAGTAGTCGAAGATTGGCTCTCTCGGTTCAAATCTATCGTTTAGGGTTTTACAGGCGAAAGAGGTGTTTGATGGCGTGTTTCTTCGTTTCTGGTGGAGCCTTTGGAAGTTCAGGAACCAATCCTTTTTGGTCTATATCCACGAAATGGATTATTTTTTTTTTCCGAATAAGCTAGCTTATTAGCTTATTTTGATTTTATTAATCAGGTTTTATGGATTCTAGCCATTCCAGTGCGCGATCTGTTGTTTCTCATAATTCTGTTTCGTCTGATGTTGCTGTTGGAAGTTCTGTTCCGTCTGGTACTGTTCTTAATGCTTTTGCTGAAGAGATTGTTGCTTATGAGAAGGATAGTAATGAGACTCATGCTGTTAAGAGTAAGTTTATGTTCATAAGCTTTTTTTATTCAATTTGTGTGCTTATATTATCTGAATTAAGCTGTTTGTAACTTATTAGTTATTAATAAGCAGACTTTGTTTATTATTTGTGATATCATATATGATATCACATCTTGTGTTTATTATATATATTATTTTTGATATCATATATGATATGACATGTCATATTTCATTTGTTTTAGATATATTATATGTGATATCATATATGATATCACAGCCTGTGTTTATAATATATATAATTTGTGATATCATATGTGATTTTTTGCATTTTCTCTTGAAACATCTTACTTATTTTTTTCATTTTCATTTTATATTTTTTCAGAGTTGAATGCGTTGTGTACTCCTGAATCGTTTGTTACTCATTCTAATTTTGATACTCCTGGTGGAACTGTTTATTACATTCCAAAAGTTTATGCGGATGTTTTACTAGTTAAAGGGAATGTTTATGATTCAGTTGATGATTGTGTTGTTGCATATATGAAGTATGCTGCAGAAGCAGGGTTTGTAGTTAGGCGTTCATGTCAGAAAAGAATGTTGAATGAAGATGTTAAACAAAAGTATTTAGTTTGCAATAGGATGGGTTGCCCTAAAGGAATACACGTAGACACACTAGATTTAAGGAACAGTGACAAACCAAAGAGACATTCAAACCTTCATATAACTGGATGCAAAGCACGTGCTGTGTTTATTTTGGATACTCGTACTAGAAAGTTTATTCTGAATGTGTTTGATACTATTCATAATCACGAGCTTGAACGTGAAGAGTACAAGCATTTGTCAAAGACAAAGAGACAGTTGACTTATATGGAGCAAGCATTTATTGTGAAAGCTGCTACTGTGAACATAGGTGCAACAAGAGCTCATCACCTTTTAACCGGTATAAAGGGTTCTTATTTGCTTGTTCACGGTACTACTGTTGATTTTAAGAACTTTTTTAGAAGCGTGAACTGCTATATAGGAGACAGTGATGCTCAGATGCTTATTCATAAGATGAAAAATAGAAAGAAGCATGTGTCTGACTTTTTGTTTGATTACTTGGTTGAGAATGCTAAGCTTTCTGCTGTTTTTTAGGCCGATGAAGTTTCTAAGTACAATTACAGGGAGTTTGGCGATGTTGTATCGTTTGATGCTACCTTTAAGACAAACAAGTAAGAATTCTTTTTTGAATATTTTATTTTTTGTAAGCAGTGTCTTAGTCGTAGTATGTTTTGTGTTATCTCAGGTTTTTTATGTTTTTTTTAGATACAAGATGGTGTTTGTTCCATTTACAGCGATAGACAATCACAGGAAGTGTGTTACGGTTGTTGTGGGTTTGTTGAAGAATGAAACTACAAAATCTTACATTTGGTTATTGAAAGCATTTATGAAAGCTTTTGGGAAAGCACCTAGTATAGTAGTCACCGACCAAGATGGAGCAATGAGGAATGCTATTGAAGCTGAGTTTGGTGGGTCGAAGCATCGTCTATGCATGTGGCATATCACCCAAAAGCTTCCTGTTAAGGTATTTTTATCTCTTTCTAAGTACTCTTTTGTTTAATCACATATGATATTCCAATATACAGTTTTTAGTTTCATATCATTTGTATTATCATATATGATACTATATATGATAATTGAGTTTTTATTTATTTATTATATTATATGTGATACTGCTAAGGTACTTTTATCTTTTTTTAAGTACTCTTTTGTTTCATCGTATATGATATTTTAATATACATTTTTAGTTTCATATCGTTTTGTTTTATCATATATGATACTATATATGATAATTCAGTTTTAATTTATTTGTTATATCATATGTGATACTTTGAATGATTTTAACAATTTTATTGTTTTTTTCTTTCAGATATATGCAAAAATCTATGATGAGACTGACTTTAAAGAGAAGCTGAATAAGATTGTATGGAACATGTATATTGGTCCAGAAGAGTTTGAGTATAGATGGGGAAAGTTGATGGAAGAGTTTAATTTGGAGAATCATAAGTGGTTAACAAAGATGTTTAATGTTCGTTCAACTTGGATTCCTGCCTATTTTATCGACTCTCCATTATGTGGATTGATGAGGACGACATCTAGGTCAGAGAGTGAAAACTCCTTTTTCTCTCATTTTACAAATTCCGGTTCGACTCTTATGAATTTTATGAATTGTTTTGAGATGGTGATAGAGAAGCAAAGGCATGTACAAGAAAGGATGGATCATAAGACAATTGATACTGTTCCTAAGCTTAAGACACTTCTTAAGATTGAACGTCATGTGTCTAATGTTTACACTCGATCGCTTTTTGAGTTGGTTCAGAAAGAAATATTTGTTGGCTTATTTTATTGCCAAATAGATTCAAAATGTTTGGTTGAAGAATCCGAGGTGTGTATTATCAAAGAGAGTCCATATGTTTATGAAATGCGGAGTAAGAAGAAGACGAAACCTCAATCTGTTGATAAAGGGAATGATAAAGCTGAAGAAAATGATCAAGTTGATCTGTTTTTCAAAAAAGATGGGCTTTATAAGGTATGTTTTTGTAATTTCTAGTTTTTTATGTGTAATTATATATGATTATACACTGCAGTTTTTTTACATTATTTTTGTGCTTTTTTAAGGTGTTTCGGAACGTAGGAGATGGTTCTGTTGTTTGTTCATGTCAGCTTTTTGTGAGAGTTGACATATTATGCAAGCATATTTTTTGTGTCTTTAAGAACGCCATTGTTGAGATGATTCCACAACAATACATCTTGAGGCGTTGGACGAATAACCTTATACCTGCTGCTTTGAGGAACAAAAGAAACAGATATGGTGAGAAGAATATGGTTGTTGAGAATTATGCGAGCGAGGCAACTTCTATTGTTGATCATTGTGTGCATTTGCTGAGTAAAGATGAGCCAAGGTTAGGCGCTTTTGTTGAAAAGTTAAAGTCACTAAAGAAAGAGGTTGAAGATGATTGCCCAAATCCTCATTCAAAGAACAAAACTGATAATTTAGAGCAGCTTGTTGGAGTTTCAAAGCCGCCTGCTATTGATGTTAACAATCCAACTGTTGGATTGACCAAAGGAGGAAAAAAGTTGCGTATCAAAGGAGGAAAAGAGAAAGCAATTGAAAAAAGTTTGAAGGGCAGGAATTCATGTTCATTGTGTGGAGGTACCGATCATAACAAGAGGACATGCCCGGGGAGGTTTGAAGTTCAATGAAGTTGTGGTTCAAAAAGAAGTGTGTCAAGAGGAAGTTGTGGTTCAAAAAGAAGTATGTTAAGAGGAAGAAGAAGAATTGTCTAAAGAAGATGAAGACTTAATTGATGAATAAGCTAATTTGGGTCCAATGATAAGTTCAGCAAGGTGTTTGTTTGTTTTTAATAAGTTGTATCATATATGATATCATATTGAAATCATATATGATTTTACATTAGATTTTTTTTACTTGAATTATCATATGTGATACTTCTAAAAAATATTCTTTTTTATGTTTGAAGAATCCCATGTGTTTGAATCTTCTTTCTTATTAAGTTTTATATTATGTGATATCATGTAGAAATTACAAGTTTACATTATTTTTCTTTCTATTTGAAGTATTATATATGATACTTGTAAAAATACTCTTTTATTGTTTTTATATATCATACATGATAGCTGTAAAAATACTTGTTTTGTTTCTTTGTTGTTTTGAGTATTCATTTTTGATAGCTGTATTTTAACAAGTTTTAAGTTGTATCATATATGATTTTACATTAGATTCCTTTTTACTTGAATTATCATTTTTGATAGATGTATTTAACAACTTTTGAAAAAGCAATCGTATATGATTTCTTAAAGAAATCATATATGATTTAATATGTTCTTTATATTTTATCTACCATCATAATATGTGTTAAGACAATGAACATTTTGTTTTCCTGTTGTAAATGCTAAAACACCCAAGTGATTAGCAATTTGCGCAATGAAAACTGTATCAAAATAGACATAATTCAAAATTAACATCTGTAGATGTTTTGGCATTTCCATTTAATCATAATTCATAACTTCTTAGTTTCATTACAGAGTTAATGCCCCAAAATGTGATACAATCTATGGTACCACTAATGGCATCCTAGATTACCAGTTAAATCCCCCCAAAATGTGATAGAAACTTCAGTATCACCATTACCAGTCTAAACAAAAATCCTAGTGGGGAAGCACTTTCGCTCAAGGTAGGTGGTATGACTCAGCGGTGCTATTCGGAGAAGCCCTTCGACGACTAGTTAACCGCCAAGCTTAGAGCAACCCCAAAGGGGTTCTCCTGCATACCACATACCCCTTCCCAGTGGAAAGCATTAACAATTGTTCATAAACTACTACAGTTGGTTACTAAAGTTAATTAAGAAACGAAAACATTAATACGACTACAACTCTTCTCCCAAAAGTCTTCATTATATGGCACTTGAAACTCTTTCAGAGTCTTGTTTTTCTTTCTTTACTCTTATTGCTTCCCTTATCAGTGCCTCCCTCACTTTCTTTTTTTTGTTATATTCTGCAAATTCCAGTGCTTGTTTACTCATTTCTTCACGATGTATGTTAATGTCATGAGTCAACATTTTTGCAGCGAACCTCATCGTCATCTTTATTATATCATATCTATTTCCTTTTTCCTCTGTTGGGAATTCCAGGTTCCAATTCTTTGCATTCTCCCCGTTGTAATTTTCCATGTGCATCATCAAGAAAACCCCACAATCTGTGTTGTTTTTCTTTGTCCCCCATTTAGGTCTTAGGATTGTTGGCTTTTTCTTCAACACATCATTAGCTCTTTGATGTTGCACTTCTTTAAGATGCATGGAAAACATGTTTTTCTGCAAAAAATAAGAATATTTTAGAGATTTTTATTTTCAATCATAGTATCATATATGATATCATACATTTAAAAATAGTTGATTACATTTTTATCATATATGATATTGAGAATATCATATATGATAATATGATATCATTTATTTATGATAATACATTATCATATATGATAATATATGATGTTAAAAATATAATCATACATATAACAGCATTTAGTTGCTTACCAGAAGATCGCATACCTGCTTGTACTTTACTTCATATGTCATCAGCATTTTCGAGTTGTCAATGATCACTATAGTCCCCTTTAAGAAGTTGAATACTACGAGGTTGTAGTGTTCATGGGCTATAATTGGAAAGAATGCCTATATGATTAGAAATGTATTGTTGTATCAGTCTTAATGCAAAAATAATTTAATGTGTGTATAATTAGAGAATATGTTTAGCAAGTTTCTTACCATTTCTAGATCCTTCATTTTTTCAGTTCATCATCTTTCTTGAACTCGTTTTTCATTGTTTAAGAAAAGGCTTTGTATTGCTTCACTTCATCATAATTCTTTCCGTCTTCCTTCTTCCAGTTAAACATATCGTTTGTCTGTTTACATATAACCACATATTTTATGTTTAGCGAACATTATATATTTGTAGTTGTTTATTTTTAAAGGTTTAAGGTACTTACAATCATCCCCTTGTGAAAAAATGCTTTGTTTTCTTTCCTTTGCTGTTCATCCCTTGTTCATGGTTCAAAATTAAGCAGTAGGTGTCAATGACATTAGATTCGATTTTCAAATTTGGGGCTAATGTCTGCATATATTCCCGGATGGTTGCATTTCCTTCTTTCGTTTCAAAGATGAAGTCGCTGCATAAAACAACACATTTTGCATATATCATATATGATATTATGTGAAGAAATTGAAATGATAAATAAATTGAAAGAGTAAAGGTAATTGAAACTTACAATTCACTTCCTTCCATCGAAAACAAGTAACTACAAATCGTCATTTCATCTTGTACTGTGTTTCCCTTTGTAGCTGTTTTTTTGTTTATGTATGGAGAAACAATAAATCTAGACGGTTTTTTGGCTCTTTTTGCTGCCCTTTCTTCTACCTTGTTTTTATCCGGGGATAAACCATGAGAGAATGATGGTGGAGTCATTTCTAAAACAGACTTTCTCTTTGCTGTTTTCTTCTTTTGCTTGAGTCTCCAAATCTTCACACTGTGAGTTAGTAAACTGTGTATTCCAAAATTCATCCTCACCAATTTCATCCTTATCATCACCTTGTTTCTCCTGAACGTTGTCAACCTTATTAGCTTTATCCTGCTTCTCCTTTTCCGTTTCAACTTTTTCTTTCTCAGCATTTTCATCCTTATAAGCATCTTGTTTCTCCTGAATTGAATCATTCTTCATCTCATTGTTTTTCATCTTGTCATTGTCTTCAGTTTCATTGGCATCCTTTTCTTTATTAAGCTCTTTATTCTGATTGTCAACATCCATTTGAACTGTAACCTTTCTGTCGTCTCCATTCATGTTTTCCTCCTTTCTATTTCTTCCACTTTCTTTTGTTCCTTCACTTCCACTTTCTTTTGTTCCTTCACTTCCACTTTCTTCTGTTCCTTCACTTCCACTTTTTTCTGTTGCTTAACTTCCACTTTCTTCTGTTTGTTTATCAATCTCTTCTTTGTTTTGCTCTCTCTTTTGATTGTCACTTTATTTTGCTTTTTTGCATCTGCTGTTGGTGCTCCATCATCATCATGATTGTTGTTTTCATCATCTCCATCAGGCTCACCCTCGCTATCGTCTTCGTTAGAAGAATCATAGAGATTTTTAAATTCATCATCATTAAACAATTCCCCGTATTGCTTGCAGAATTCAATCATCATTTGGTCGTCTTTAAATTTTTCACTCCATTTCTCAACGTTCTAACCAGCTCTGATCTTTCGTTAGAAATTTTATCATACTTCAAAAAGATTTTTTCATAATACTCCTGCGAAACAAGCACGGATTAGTTTTGATGTACCTATTAAGTTACATTTTATCTATCATATGTGATATGTCAAAACTATCTCATATATTATTAAAACAAGTTCAAACTTTTCATAGTATCATATGTGATATATGCAGATGAATTGTCATATTTGATATGTCAAAACTATCATATATGATTATTGCAAAAAGTTTACAATTTTTTTACTATCATGTGTGATATGTGTAGTTGTGTATCATATTTGATATATCAAATCTTTCATATATGATTATTGCAAAAAGTTCACAGTTGTTTTACCTCTTTTGTTTCTGGTTCTTTATCGTTTATCGGTGGAACATAGACATCTAATCCTTTGTACACATTCATCCCATCCTGCTCTTCTTCAGGATCAAACTCTCCATGATGTTCCATTTTTCCCAAGCATATTGCCTCTGTCTCCATTTTTATCCTTTTCTTCATTGTCGTAGTGTTCCAACTTCTAAGTGCTCGTCTGTGACGGAGAACTCGAAGGTCTAAGAAGATTGTTGAGTCCAAGTAGAGCAGCTTTTTTTTTGTAAAGAAAAAAAAGTGTTAGATTACATTTTGTGAATATTATATTTCGCATTAGATAGAAAAATTTGTTAGAAAATTTTGAATATAACTTACACATAAGAATGTGAGTGGCCCATAGTAAAAGTTCTTTCGTGTCTTCACATCTTTCCAGTTTTTCTAACTGGTGTGCAAGCAGTCAAGTATGTACTCGCACCAGTCTATGTTTGATATGTCGACATCCTCAGTAATTCTTTTCAACAATTTCGTCGAGACCCTGCCACCATTATCTAGTGTTCCCATTGTACTTCCGAATAGAGTTATGAAGTTCATTTGGAACATGAAATCAGCTTCTGTTGTATCCGATATCACTGAAGCTATTGCTACCGGTGTTGGTTTTGGCGCGTGTTTAAACTGTTCTTCCCACTCTTTGTTGAACGGGTCGTTAGAAGGTCTTTGTTCCAGGTTTTCTAACTTCCTGCTCCCTATTGGTATACCAAGCATGTCGTGTACTTTTTGTCTTGTTGCCTTTATAGATCCTTTCTCTAGCCTTAGTTCCATGCTTCCTGGGTGAAAGTGGTCGATCGCGTGGTAAGCCAACGCTGATGGAAGCTTAACAATTGGAGAGTGGATCATTCTCTCGAAGCCCATATCCTTTAAGCATTTCTTTTGTGGATCTGATAAAGTCATCATAGCTTCATACATAGGTTTCGGTGATGATTGTGTGTTGCAAGTTGGGTATGGGTTTTCAGCTTTTGATCATTTTCCCTTTTTATGTTTTGTCACTTTCTTCAGCTGCTCTTCTCCCTCTGATTCACTTTCTAATCCTTTATCCATTTTAACTGTTATTAACTTCCTAACCTCATCTTCTTCCTCTGATTCATTGTTTTCTCCTTCTTCTATGTCATTCTTGCTTTGTTTTATCAAGTATGATCTTGAAGTCGAAGATTCTGCTTTCTTTGTCCTTTTTTGCTTCTTCTTTGTTTTACCAACAGGCAACCTTTCATTATCACTAATGCTCCCTTCATATGAAACATCCTCCTCTGATTCCACTTGGGTTTCTTCTTCTGCTTTCTTCATCTTTTTCCCTTCCTTTTTCCCTTTTGATTTTCTTCCCTTCTTTTTTGTTTCGACTATGACATCGTCACTTGATATAGATTTCACATCTTCATCATCTTCTTCTTCATTTTGCTTGTCTACATTTTCAAATCCAGCCTATCTTTTCGCATCACCTCTTGTAAATCTTTTTGGTGATTCTTCAATTATTGGATTTTTCTTGCTTCCAGATTTTTTGATTATCCCTTTGTAGGTGCTCTTTTGACGTTTTGATTTTTTCTTCTCATGTTCTTCAGCTTCACTTCTCTCCATCTTCCTCTTCTTTTTGTGTTGTTTTTCTTTGACTGTTTTTGTGATATCTGTATAAAAAAATATATTAATTTATATTATATCATATATGATTTATCAATTGAAATATTATCTTTTGCATGTTATGTACTTTTTACATTTTATATCATGTATGATATTAAATACTAGAATTGTACCTTTGCCATCTTTTATCTTCATTGATCTTGTAGCTGCGTTCAAGAATGGCAACGTTTTTATGTTGCTAAAAACTTGATATCCTCTTCATTATCAGTTTCATCTGCATTTTCATTTTCATTCACATCATTATCTTCACTTTTTCGAACCACATTATTAATCATATTTGACATACAATAAAAGCATGAGAAGTTTTTAACAAATAAATGTACCTTCAGTTTGTGCTGCAACTTTAGCTTGTTTTTCAGCTCTTTTCTCCATAGCTTTTAGTTCAGCTATTAATGTTGCTTTCCTTTTTTCAATTTCTTCATCTGCTTTTTCTTTATCAGCGGCATCATCACTTTGATCATCATATTCTGCACTTTTTATAAACATATATTTTTTTCATAAATTTTTTATAAGCATATCAACAATCATATTTGATATTTAATAATATCAGTTGATTAGTTTATATCAAATAAATTTACCATCAATGTCTGATACGTTTTCTTCTGCATCATATGTTTCATCGGGGCATTCTCTTCATGAGCTTGCTTCCTTGCTTCTTCTTCAGTTGCTTTCTTCATAGCTTTTAGTTTAGCTAAAAATTATTTCATAGATTGAGGAGCGTCATCAGCATTGGACATCCTTTTCGGCATTATCTTCATTATCTACAATTTTTAGAAAACATGTATTTTTTTATTAATCATCTATAAACATATCAATAATCATATTTGATATACAATAATAACAGTTGATAAGTTTTTATTGAATGCATTTACCTTCAGTTTCTGATATTTTTGTCACTTTAATTCCTTTAGCTTCTTTGATTCTCGTTTTTGTTGTTTTCTTCTTTGAATTTTGTCCATCGGCTTTAGCTTTTTCTTTGGTTGCTTTGCTTATAGTAGCTTCTTCATCGGCTTTTCTTTTTTGTTCACTTTCAGCGGCTTTTCTTTCTTCTTCTGCTTTCCGCTTTTTCGATATTTTCTCTTTCCCAGTTTTTTTCGAAGGACCAGAACCTACATTTAGATAAGCATAGATTTTTTAGTAATCATATATGATTAATGTATAACTTCACGCTATGCTCTTCACTTTTTGTTTTATGTCTGCATTCTGCTATTTTTAAGTCTTAGTTGCAGGCTATGTCTTCGGCTTTTGCCGAAAGCATACCCTGCTTTTTTTGAAGGCTTAGCCTTTGACTTAGCACATATTTTTTCAGATATCATATATGATTGTCATAATTTCATGCTATGTTTTATTTCAGCCGCATACTTAAACACATGCATTGTGATCTGCATGTGATATCAATATGATTTCATATATGATATCATTATGATATCATATATGATACAACTTAAAACTTGTTAAAATACAGCTATAAAAAATGATGACTCAAAACAACAAAAGAACAAAACAAGTATTTTCACAGCTATCATATATAATATATTATAAAACCTTTTTACAGTTTCATATTATAATTTATCATATATGATATTATCTAACAAATCATTGTTTATTTGTCTTATCCTTCAGCTTTGCCGAAGGAATAGTATGCGTCTTAGCCTGCTTTTTCTAAATTCATATCCTTTCCCTTTGGCGAAGGCATAGCCTTTGGGTTTGGCGAAAGCATAGCATTCGGCTTTTTCAAAGGCATAGCCTCGGCTTTGCCGAAGGCATATTCATTGGCTTTGCCGAAGGCATAGGATGCGGCTAAGCATTCGGCAAAGGCTTAAGACCGTCATTTTATCTCTAAATCACTCATTAACAATATCATCAACTAGTCATTTCTAATCAGTTAAAACTTATCACTATAACATCATTAAAACATCTATAAACATCTATAAACATAGTTAATGACATTTTTCTCATTAAAATCCTAATGACTTCAATTAAAATGACAATATATTCATTAAAAAACTCTATAAACAGTATTAAATGCAAAATAACAGTAAAAAATGTAGATATTGTGTGTTTTATACCTTTATCTTTGAATGTAATCGCGATTTTCGCTGTTTTTTTACCGGAACCTTGTCCGGCGTCTTCTACCTCCATTTTTAGATGATTTTTTCTTAGATGTGTAACTGTGTGAGTAATGTGTGTTTTAAGTTTGTGTTTTTGAAATGAAAGGACGGTTGAATAATGGTATCGTGCGTGGGTAGTTGTGTTGATGTAGTTTTACCAAATTACCCTTCTGTTTTATTATTATTATATTTTTTTTTAATACAAATCTCTTTTTTAATCTCCACCTTTCTTTTTTTTAGATGGATGGCTGGGATTTTAGATAGATGGCTGAGATTAGTCCCCCAGTATCCAAGAAAGGGAGAGTATTTTAAATAACTCTCCTCATTTGATTAATGTTTATATTCTTTAAGAAATATATTGAGAATTTTATTTATTTAATTAATGTTTAAATTCTTTAATTAATGTCAAATTTCTCAATATATTTTTGACTCGACATCCATTTGAAATGCCTCGATTTTGAGGCACCCGTTGGCAGGTACGCCCCACGCGGATTTGTGCAGCAGCAACTGAGCTTGCTATTCAAAAAGTGACTAACAAGCTAATTGCACTAAACTATTATGAAGGTAGTCTAACCCACGGAGAACACCCTTGTCAAGACACAAAGAGGAACATGTGGATATAACTGATGGCATTTCGGCTTGAATGGCACATTAGCTGCGCTACTGAGTGCTATAGGTTAGAAAAAGTGTGTGTTTGTTGTGTTGGTAAATAATGTTGTGTGATATATAGGGGTAATAAAAGAGATGATCTCTTTTACACAATGGATACTTGTGTTTGTTTGAAGATTTCTTATAAGTATCCCTTCATTGTTCCAGCAAACTATTGGTGCCAAAACCAATCCTCTCTGAAGCCAAAAAATGAGCCATATCACTATCAACTGATTCAACTTCATCCTCACTATCATGATCACTCGGATAATCAACCTTTTCAGAAGTTTACCTTCATCATTCACAAAAGTAACTTTCCCATCAATAATTAGTTTTTCAAGCTTCTCAATTTTATCAACAATAGAAGTAGTACTAGTACTACCTTTTATTTAAATATATATTGTATAACTTATGACGAAGTACAAATGTGCACTTGTAGCCATTTAATATGTACCATCGGTTTTTACAAACCACTTAGTACGATTAGATGTAACTGGCGATATTTTGTGTTCAATATTTAATATCATTAATTGCACCTATCAATAATACAGTTATACTATAGTATTAAACACCAAGATCGTTCTCCCGAGGTATCATAAATGCATTTATGGCTACCTTTTGGTAAGGTGGAGATTGTAATTTTACCCTATCAAGGTATTAAAGAAAAAAAATTTGTCAAATCGTTAATAAAAAAGATTAAAGAAATTAACAAATATTGCATTATGAAGAAACGAAATGAAGAGGAGCGGGCCTTGGTTTCAAATTGCCTTTATGCGCTATATGTCCCAAAGGCCATTACGGTAAAATATTCACACTTTTATACTGATTGGCCAAAACTAAAAAAAATTGAAAAACAAAAATCTCCAATTGTACCTCATTTCACCAAAACTTGAAATTCTAAATTTCCGCACCTACATTCCCTTGTAATCTTTTTTTCCATCTTCACTTATTCTTGGTCAAACCTAACACAAAAAACAAAATAGTTAAACATCAAATAACACAACCATCCCCACCAACCTCAAAACCACACCTTCAACTCAACAACGAGTTCACCTCCAAACTGCTTAGGCACTATCTATGACCACCAAATAACATCACCTCGTTACCCAACCACCACCGATGTCACAATAAAGATCGATGGTACATGTCTTAATAAATTATCTACATGTTTTACAATTTACTACGAGTGTAACTCTTGGTCTCTATCTTTAACATATATAAACTTCTTATGTTATTGTTTGATATTTAATTCAAGAGCAATGCTAGATCCACTCACAACTCACATAAAAACTTTTACATGTACATGTGGCACGTAAGTTGCACCAATCATATTCTATCATATTTTCTTTTTCTTTTTTCACTACCTATATTTGTTTGACACATAAGGGTGTGAAATTTTTTTGTGTAAAATGAGTGTGGATCTAGCATTTCTCTTAATTCAATGCTTTACTTTTTAAAATCTTGTATTTGTATTTGTATTTGTAAATGTAATGATGTTATGTGGTTTTCTAGATCTATAAAAAGCTTTAAATATGTGTTTGTTATCTTTTAATTTTTGTTGTAAAATACTAACTTGGGTTTCTTTTTGGTTGTACATACGTTGGAAAAGTATTCACATGGCAAAGATCCAGTGATTTTAAAAGCATCACAAGTGATAATAGACCTTGAGATAATAGACCGGGTTTTACACTCACTTTTGTTTACAATTTTTGATTTTAATAAAAAAAACTTTTTAAAACTTTATAATTAATTTGTTTTGAGATGTTGCAGGTTTGCACTTAGGAGTTGAGAAGAAGATGACTTTTGTTAGAACATTTTTTATAAAATAATTAAGTTATATTTTAAGCCCAGATGTTGTCGTTTTACCACCAAAAATTATTTTTAAAATTGAAAAGATTATACAAACCTAAATACTAAAGTATCGCGGTAAGTATTGATCTCACGAGTTGTCGTTCTAAAAGAGTGGTGAATTTGAGATTCGTCGATCAAGTCTTGTTTGATGCTTAGTTGTCACAAAAGGTTTTTTGGTTTTAAATAATAAACTAACGCAACTAAGTTATCGAAAGGAAAGCTAAAAACTAAACTTATACTAAAAGGGATATGTTTGCTTAGAAATCAGTGGTAAATAGTTAGGATTTAAGATGATGAACGAAAACTCGAACAAGGGTTAATTTATTCACATGGTTGTGTATTTCAATCTTAACTTATACTCGCACACATTAAACCGTTTAGTCTATATTCTAGGTTAAGATTAAGATGTTGACTACTAAAAGTTTTGCCCTTTTCAACGGCTCTTGCCTATCAAATTAGATAAAAACATTCTAAGTACACCAAAGGTGGAATGTCTCCCGTTAAAGGCTACTAGACTAAGTTTACAAGGCACGACTTACTTATCTTACCGTGAGCTAAAGGTTGGATGTCTCCTGTTGTTGTTATCATCAGCTACTAGGCTAAATAATACGTTACGAAAAGCAACTAACTTAATCTCTAGTCAATATGCTAACCTAAAATACACACTAAAATCACCAACAAACTTCAAACCGGAATCCTAACTACCTAACCTCCCATTTCTAAACAAACATACGCAAACTACTCGCTAATAAATATAATTACGCTAAAAGCAACAAATAAAGCAATAATAATAATGACTAAACTAAGCATAGCAATAAACATAAACATAGATAATAAAAAGAAAAAGTAAAGAAGAAACCCGGATTTAGCTCGATATGACGTTATACTAATCGCGATTCCAACGTAAAGATAAAATTTAAAGTTACCATAAAAACTAGTTAAAAAGTATAAAGATTAAAACTTTATTAATAAAATAACTAGTTTAAGATTTAAAACTCTAAAAATTCAAACTTTATAAAATAAACAACTAAAAAGTAATAAATTTGCTTCAACAACAAAAAGGACCAAGTTTGAATTTGTAGGCATATTCAAAATTTTGTAAAAATTAAAAATATTTGAACTAAGTAAAGATAAAGATATAGAGAGTAAAAGAGTATTTAACAAAAACATTTAAATAAATACTTGAAATTAATAAAACATAAATTAATAATGATTAAAACCTTAAGTTAAACAAAGATTAATACAAAATTTAAAGATTAAAACTAGATTTATCTAAGCATATATAATTAAAGAAAAGGAAAAAAAACTAAGAACTATGAGACGAAAAAAAGTAGCGGCGCTTGTGTTTCTCCTCTGCTCTGTCTGCCCTGTCGTTTGTTTGTTGTATCATAAGGTTATAGAGATGAAAATCCAAACCGGTTTTTTAAAAAACCGGTCGAAAAAACCGAAACCGGTTTTTTAAAAAACCGGTTTTTTTTAACCGGTTCGGTTTATTTAATTATAACCACGCAACCGGTTAGAACGGTTTTCTGTTTTTTTACAATTACGTTTTTTTACCGGTTTTTTTTAAAAAACCGGTTTTAACGGTTTTTTTTAAAAAAAACGGTTAAACAGGTTTTTTATTTTTTTTTTTTTAAAATTTTTATTTTTATTCTTTTTATAAACCGTTTATAGTTTTTTAAATAAAACCGGTTTTAACTTCTTTCGAGTACTTGAGTAATTACTATGTTTTAAAAAAAACACTAATTGTTTTACAAAAATGTTTTTAAAAAAAACACTAATAGTTTTTAAAAATATTTTTAAATAAAACACTACTTGAGTACCTAAATAGAAACGAACACTAATAGTTTTAAATTTTTTTTTATTTTTTAAATACTTGAGTACACTAATAGTTTTATGGTGATGGCCATGCCGAAAGCTCGAAATGTATTAGTATTTATATATTTTTAGTTGTATAATTGTATGTTTAATACAGTGTATGGTGGTATTTTTTTAGTATGTTCCGGTGCAATAAAAAGTTAATGATTGCATTTGTTTAGTAGTTTCCGGTTGTATTGATTTAATTAAATGTTTGATAATTAAAGTTTATTAAATAAATGTTGAAGTTTTAAATTCCGAAAAACCGAACCGAACCGGTATAAAAACGCTTTCCGGACATTTATAACCGAAAAAATCCGAATCCGGTAAAAAACGATTCGAAAATTTATTAAACGAAAAAAAACCGATTCCGAACATTTATAGCCGATAAAACGTTTCAAAATCCGATATTAAACGAAACCGGTTATTAGAAAACCGGTTTTAACCGATTTATTTGCATCTCTATAAGGTTATAACAAATGAAAATGGGCTTGTGGTATAGTTGGGCCAGAAAAATGGGCCAGCTATGTTTCTCTTTTTTCCATCTTGGGCTTGTGTGATTATTGGGCCAGTAGGTGGGCCTATTATTTCGGGTCAAATAGACTTGACTCTTCGGGCTTTTTTCAGATCTTTGACATCTTCAATGAATGCTTGAAATTCTGTACTTTGCTTAAATATCCAAGTTTCGTGCCTACAATAATAAATAACATATTTAAACAATATATGCATCTAAAATTCAAATTTTTGTTATTTATTATGGCATAAATGAAAAAAAATTTGATATAAAGTATATGAATAATTTAACGGCTATCAAGCTTTTTAATTTATACTTGTTGTCATTTATTTATAAATAAGGTGGTGTTTGTTTTTTTAAAAATACCTCTTAACAGCATCTTAATCTGACTCATTCAGACGCGGTCAGACATTTAAGTCATTCAGACTGTTTGTTTTTTTCATGTCATTCAGAGGCAGTAAGATCCAAACACTGTTAAGAGCGTTTGTTTTTTTCTGGCCATTAAGAGGCAGTAAGAGGCATAAACCTCTTACTGGACTAGATGTGGAGGGGGTGTCTTAACACCTCTTAATGTCTTTTTTTTCTTTTTTTTGTTTATTTTCTACTTTACTTTTATTTTTTTATTTTATTTCTTGATTTTTTTTTTCTTATTTCGCTTTTATCTTTTGTATTAAAAGTATTAAATAGAATGATTGCATATGTTTTGTTTTATAAAGAATGTATAAGATAATATGTGTCACTTTATATTTTGTTCAAATTAAAGGGTACGGTTTCGGACTCATACATCTTAATTCTAACGTGACTCATTTAGTTAATCGTTTTAAAAGTTCAATTTAAACTCTAACATGTTTATTTTTGTCGAATAAACATGAGATTGCATGTTTTTTTTAAACACTTTAACTTTAAATTGATTATATTATAAAATTTGTTTTTTATTTAATAAAAATTATTTTTTGTGCGAATGCAATCATTTTATATTTAAATTGTGAAAACTATTGTTTAACACATTTATACATTTTTACCAAAACAAACAGTTTTATTTCATTTAGATTCAGACTTCTTGACCACTTATTCAGATTAAGATGAGAATCAGATTCAGACTTTTCTACCGAATATTCAGATTCAGATGTGCGAATCAGATTCAGATTCAGAGCCTCTTAATAAACAAACAGCACCTAAGTTACATAAAATAGAATTTGTAGTTTTTTTTGTAATTTTTTTAAATAAAATAAATTCTTATTATTTGTTGTTAAAAAATTAGAAAGTTATTAAAAAAAAAAGATGTTGGTCGCCACTGTGGCTAAAAGGTCGCTTGTAGGTCGCCGGAAAGAAAAAGCTGACGTGGCAAGAAAAATCTAGGTCGTCCGGTGTCCTTGCTGGAGGTAGCCTAAATGTCTTGATAAAATACATAAGACATGGAAAAAAGTTGTTTGTTTGTCGCTTAATAATGAAAAATGGCTTAAAAATGAAAAGTGATATAATTGAGGGTCTCCACATTAAGTCATTTGTTAACTAAACAAGACTTGATAAAAAAAAGGGTCAATGTCATAAAATACGCACGAACTTTTCAAATTGTCCCGACGTGACCAACGAACTAAATTTCGTTATGTCTAGACCAACGAACGTTCAAATATTGTTCCGATATCACCAATATTCCAATTTGTTACCGACACGTGGCAGTTTTCTTCTACGCTGACAATTGTTTTTTTCATAATCTTAGAGTAAATTGCATTTTTAGTCCCTATGGTTTGACCAAATTGCATTTTTGGTCCCTTTGTCTTCTTCACCTTAATACTTTAATGAATATTTCTTTTCTTTTATTTATTTTTTTAAAATTCAACCTCTTTATTTATTTTTTCCCAGATTCTTAACAAACACAGATCCAAAAAATACACAAACACATATTCATTTTTATCCACCACTAAAAAAACAATAACAATAACGAACATTAACAAAACATCTTTTATCAGTTCATCCATCATCACTTAATCACTGTCACTATATATTCACAATGGCCAACCACCCAGGCGACAACAACCACTCGGTTTGAAAAACTGGCAGAGCTCCGGTTAGGGAAACAACCGCCATCACAGATCCAAAGAGGCGGCGGCCACCGTGAACATATAGATTAAGCGTAGAGATACTGGCTAGGGTCCCGACAACGTAGAGTTTGGGTTGAGTGTTTGGTGTGTTTGTTTTTACCTTGTCTGGTATATGGTTTTTTATCTCAGAATTCTCTTATTCTTGTTGGTTGAGTTATGCTTACATACGACCATGAACTCTGAGATCTGAGCTCTGTATTTTTATTAGATTAACATGTATTTTTTGTTCAGGAACCTCTTTCCTCACTAGAAGCTGAATATAGGTTTTTTTGTTCAGGAACCTTTGTCATTGTCTGGAAGCCCTGTTTTACTGGAAAAAATAAAGGTTTACTTTTCGTTTTTTTTAAATCTTAATCTTCTCTTTTTTGAGGTATCGTTTTTGCCTTTGATGGTCTTAACTTGTATGCAGGTGCTTAGTGAACAATATGCTGCCATCAAACGAACTCGAGGAGATGGGAACTGTTTCTTTCGGAGTTTTAGGTTCTCTTATCTCGTATGTTCAATTTGTTTTCATAGCCTTGTCTGAATATTTACACCCTTACTAATGTAAAGGTCTTTTATTTGCTTTTGTATATAAAAGGAACATCTGCTGGAATCACAAGACAAAGCCGAGGTTGAACGCATTAAATTGGATGTGGAAAAATGCAGAAAGACACTTATAATCAAAAACCCTATGTTCGAATATGTTATCGCCATAATCACAGATCTGTGTTTAGTGTTTGGGTTGATGTGTAATGAAATAGTTTTCATGGAATTTGTCATATAAATAAAAGCACGTATGGAGTTTGAATCCACTTTGTGGAGGTTGAATAAAATAATCTGTGGAAGATGAAATTTATAAAATAGGGCAGGTAATATAGCCATAAATTAATGACAGTGGGTAGTGCCATGATCTGTGGAAGATGAAATTGTTTCTAAGGGTAGCATATCTCTTTTCTTTTTAGGATTCACAAAATGGTTCACAATATGTTGTTGTTACCATGATTTGAACAATGACTTGTATTGTGGGAATCAATGTAAGATCAATGGGAGCGAAGTGTTTGCTGGATCATGTAAAGAGATGTTTAAAGAGATGAAAGAAAAAGATCTCACAGAGAAGAAATGATAAAAGGTGATGTGGAATAAAAAAATTAAAAAATTAACGACGTGGATATTTTACCCGGTCATATTGGTGATATTTACACATAACTTACAAGTTTGTTGGTGTAGGTAGGACGAAATTTAGTTCGTTGGTAATGTCGGGACATTTTTGAAACTTCGTTGGTATTTTATGACATTGACCCATTATATAACTATAACTAGTTTCAAGGCCCGGGCGGAGAGCTTTAAGGTATTGTTGGAAGAAACATGTATACTTTGATATTTGTTTGTTATTGTTTTTGGTTGTTCCAATTGCGTATCATTTAGATAAGTTATGGTTGATGTAATGTGGACAAATAAATGTAATTAAC
Source organism: Tanacetum coccineum (assembly GCA_026074375.1). Taxonomy (NCBI): domain Eukaryota; kingdom Viridiplantae; phylum Streptophyta; class Magnoliopsida; order Asterales; family Asteraceae; genus Tanacetum; species Tanacetum coccineum. The sequence continues at coordinate 56 of BQNB010042852.1, read as the reverse complement.
AAGAGAGTTTATAAGATAATATTGTGAAACATTGATGTAGCAAAGAACAAATATGA
>BQNB010042851.1:28921-45870 GCA_026074375.1 Tanacetum coccineum | reverse complement strand
TCAGACACGTTGATTGATTTTTTATCAAATGGTTTTATGGATCTTCATGGCAATACACAAAGACCGACCAACTGTTGTTTCTTAAGGAGTCATAAGGCGGTTAAGGTTAGGTATATTCATTCTATGATCTAGCCAAAACTTAAGGGATCTACCCATGAACACTCCATTAGATAGAGTAGAAGTCCTAGGGATGATTGAGAAAAGGAGTAACGTGAGAATAAGGGAATAGTGCTGACTGAGATGGAGCTAGTGCTGGAACAAACCTAACAAGGTACTAGTCATGAAGTCTCGGTAAGCACTGAAGGGGTTAAAGAATGAAAAATAATTGTAAGGATAAAGGGTGAAAAGAAAGAAGCCCTCCACACAACCCTAGGTAGAAACCGGGTTAATAAATAATCTATCGGTAATCACAGAGATGATTCTGATCCTGAAGACTGACATCATGGACCTAGTGATGCCATGCACAACCCTCCCTAGCCACTCAGAATCTCTCAAAATATTTTTGTTTCATTTCTCACGGAGATCAACACGTTTCTATCGGCTTTCTCATTCCGAGATCGTTGATATTGAAAAGGTGACAGTCCACTCCAGCCTCCGATTACCAAATAACAAATGTGCACTTATAGAGTCTAGAGCCAACGAGATCTATTAAAAATCTCACTAGGACACAAATTCCAATATACAAAATGTCGTACGTCATTATACAACATTTGGTATCAATAAGTCCTACGCATTATCCTTGTGATAATTGCTAGATCATTAGTGACGATGGAAATCCTTCTTGAGTCAACATCAAACAAGCTCTTGGTAGGTGACTTGCGAGATTCTAAATGAATCAAGCTTGTGTCAACTGGATATCGATTTTGGTCCAGTATATGAATTGATGACTCAATCAGAAAGATAGTAACTATCTGATTCACTCTTACTGTGTTGTCTGCTTTGAGACGCTCAGGTAACGAGAACGGCTAGCGCAGCTGCGAAACCCTGTCAAGGAGATTCTTTTGAATTCTACCTGATCACAGGCAGTATTTATACTTATTAACGGGGAACCGTGGTTATTACAACCGTATTCGACGAAGTGACAAAGACACTTTCGTCCATGTATGTTTATCTCTAACCTATACTTGCAGGTTTTCCCGACGGTAGCAGCTTCTAGTCCATGACGAGTCAAGATTCAAGACCTCATGCTCAATCGACAACGATAAATACATGATGAAAGCTCAAGCACACGTGTCAAAGTCTTCCGCAATCTCTGATGTACAAGCACTTCCTCAAAAGAATATTTTTGACAAGATTTCCAGACAATAACAAAGATATACCTTACAATGTGCTAGTAACTATTTTTCTCTTTTTATCTCTCTCTCTCTAGTTCTTTCTCTCTAAGATCTTTTTCTTATTTTTGTGTTCAAGGTGATGAAATGATATCACTAACAATAAAAAAATTGAAGGTGCGTTTTAGAAATATTTGTTTATTAAACATTTTAGGCCGTTTGTTGGGGCTTCTCAATACATTTGTTGGGCTGCTTTGTTATATAAGATCTCAATACGATGCCGTTTTAAACGGCTATTGAGATGTTATATAATCATAATGTTGTGTGTGTATCTGTGAGTTTTCTCTCTCAAATTAAGGTTTGTTCTTTTAAGTGTTTAAGTAAAAAAAAAATAATTAGAATGACAATTTTTTCACATCATATACCTTTTATGTTATAATATATCTCACAAATGTTAGATTGACAATAAAACCAGGACTATTGTAATATATAAAAGGAGTTGGTTATTGGTACCTTTAAAATGCAAGTAATACACTCGTAACATTTTTTTACAAAATTGCGAAATAAAAAAATGAACATAAAATATAAAGTTTGATAAGTCAAAAGTAGTAAAACACAAAAAAATACGGAGAATTAAACCATAAAAAAAAATTGTTTGTCCTGTTAATAAAATGGGTAAAACCGTCAAAAAAGTGCGTATTATACAAGTTAAAAGTAGTAAAAGTAAAAAAGATAAGAAAAAAAAACATATAAAAAATTATCATGTCAATAAAGAGAGTATTAGAGGAGTGACTGGGTTTGTGTGTTAAATTTTTTACTAAACCATGTTTGATTAAATAATAATTTAATAATGCAGACATTTTTAGTTCTATTATTTAATATTTTTAGTCATTTTTAACTATTAATTAAAAAAATTGTTTTTATATGACTTAATAAATTTAATTTGTGTAACATCACTGTTGATGCATAATTTGGTCGGGCCGGTCCTGACGACTCTCCTGGTGCCGTTCGTTGTCTTCTCAGGCCTTGAATAATGCTGCCAACAAAGAAGAACCGGTTAGAAGGGGATCCTGTAACATTTCTCATTTTCGTGTCATTTTACGACTATATTAATGATCACTATTTATTTTAGTCAGATACGCGTTTACTTTTAATATTTACTTTTAAGCTAAACCGCGTAGACTAGAAATAATCAATGAATGTAAACGATCACCAAATAAATTAAGGTTTACATCAACCAAGTAAGGAATAATTATTTTGAGAATAATTATGTACTTTGCGTATTTTATTTTTATTGGTCACGTAAAAGGGTTACGTTTCGCGATAAAATACATTTGGACGCACCCCGGAAATACCTAGACTTACCTAGACTCAAACCGATACCCACTTTAAAAGCCTAAACACAAAACTTAATCAAGTCTTGTGTTTATATCCCTTTTATGCCGAATGTGACAAGTGAACTCACATAAAAATCGTCCCATGTGGATTTATTAACTAGCAAATCTCTATTCTTGATCTTTAAGTACATGTACATATGCTAGGTAATAAATTCTTGTCCTAATGGTTCCCTAATGATGCTTGACACATTGGGTAATAACCACTTTGCTCCTCTTGCTCTCTTTGTGCCGCGAACCAACAAGAAAAGAAACACAAACCCATAAGATTTTCCCTAATCTAGCAAATCTTGTACATCATCTAGATATTTAATGCATGTACTTAGTGGTTTAAGGTAATACCATGTGTAAGTAACTAGAGATCTCTAAAAACCACAAAATGGCTCGATTTCTAGTTAGTTTAGAGTCTAGGAAATCTAACAAGCTCACTTGCCTATAAATATGCTCTTACACATACACTTAAACCTTTCTTAAACTCACAAACACTTAAGCATTCATTCTCTTTGTGTTCGGGTCCCAAACCGCCAACCAACACCCACGAGGGAGTATACGCACTACGGGTTAGCATTTTGCACATCCACTCCTAAACCTCTCGAGCTATAGGACCTTTGTAAGTTGCACACAACTCACTTCCTTCCTATTTTACGTGTTCATTTATTTTAAACTAGCTTAGAGGTCAAATGTTTGTGCATTCGACGTACTAACGGGAAAGCACACATGATAAACATAAAATGAACATGCTATGAGCCCATTGTATTCGTTTAATAACTTGCACGATGTTAGAAACGTATAAGCTAACGCGAACAATAACCATGATATATAAAAATGGACCACGACATAGGAAATAAGCCTTGTTCGCAAATTTAAAGAGAAACTATACGTAAACTATGGTTGTAATCACGACATGAGGGTGTGGGAACATGTAGTCGACGATAATAAACGTTTGCATGTCGCGGGTCACGACTAGAAAATGATAAATACATTCGCTTTGGTGCTAGACGATTTAACGGAACCATTTAACACACAAATAAACATTTCGGACCCTTAGTGGACTACGCGACCCATCTTCGTGAGCCCACAAGGCCCATAAGCCACGAATAAGCTAGGACGGCTTATTCACGAGCTTAAAAGACTTATAAGATATTTACAAGCCTAAAATAAGTTAGTGGACCTTAAAGGAGAAAGCCCGAACCATTAGAACCCCTAACGGGCCTCCTAGCCCATTTACGGGCCCTAAATGAGCAAATAAGCTCACAATAAGCTCGAGTAGCTTATTTGTGATCTTATGGGGGCTTAATAAGCTTAACGGACTTATGTGTACTTAATGGACCAAGCCCTAACCACTGAAGCTCATTCGGGCTCACAACGGGCCCAATAGGCCCAACAGTTTGCTTATTAGCTTATCGAATAAGCTAAATAAGCAAACCGGCTTAATCGACTTAACGGACTTAAAAGTACCTAAATGGACCCCTTGTATTTCGTTGGAAACCAACCGAACCCCTAATGGGCTTACTAGCCCTTTCGCAAGCCCAACATGAGCCATAAGCTCACAATAAGCTTTGACAGCTTATTTATGAAAGTTACGCAGCTTATGCAAGTTCAAAGGGCTTAATGTGACCTTACAATAGGTTAAACGGCCAGCCCAACCCCTAGAACCCTTGCCGGGTCTCTACCGGGCCCAATAGGCCCAATGATAGGCTTATTAGCTTATCGAATAAGCTAAATAAGCCAAATAGCTCTAAGTGCTTTTTGGACCTTCGTATGTCCCAACGACCTAATAGGACCCAACTAACCATCCTAAAAAAAAACCCTACCGGGCCTTAACAGGCCCAAGACCGGCCCATTGGAATGCTTATTGGCTTATTTGCTTATTAAAATAAGCTGAAAAGGGAAACAGTTAATTCGGCTTAAATATTCAGCTTGGAAAATACTGAGGAGAGGCCTAAAACTAAAAACTCTTAAACACCTTATCGAGATAAATCTATTGGGTTCCGTAACCAATAAGCTCGAAAATAAGCTCCAATAAGCTCCGCCGAGCTTAATTGTAAGGCTTAAACAGCCACGTATGAACTTATTCAAGAAAAATTTTCCGGACCTATCTAAATTGTATTGGACCCATGATAAGCTAAACGGACCTTAACAGGCACAATAAGGCCCCGTTAACCAAAATACAGCTCGATGAGCTTATTTTTTATCCACCGAAACATTTTTATAAGCTTAATTACGCTTAACACAGAAATATAACATTTGTTGAACTTGATTTAGAGCTAAAATGGGATTTTCGCAAGTCAAAGGACTAACAATGCAATTTTCAAAACTTAAAGGATTTAAACTGTCATTTCCGAAATACAATACCTCCATGGACCGTTTTTGAAACATTGTGAAACATAAAGATAAAAGCGAAACTATAAAAACCTAAAACTATCTTTTAATAAACTTGAGGGACTAATTGTGTCATTTCCGAAACTAGAAGGTTTAAAATATAAATGTGTATATTTGTAAACCTAGGGACTAACAATATAACAACTAGAAACTTAAGGGTAGTTTAGAGCCAAGGTGAAATAAATAAAACATTTATACGCCGGTCGAACACTAAGATGTTCGGACATCGAACGGGCTTAATAACAAATTAATAAATTATATTATTTATTAAATAATGATTACACTTTCCTCGAGAACCATCGAAACTATAAATACAATAGTCTTGTGTGTCACCACACAAGTGATAACGGTAAATATAAACATTAAAATGGGATTTTTAGTTTATACAACGAAATCGTTAGTTTCAATGTGTAAACTAAGACTGGACCGTACTTACTTATTACTTAACGGTGTGATTCACTGCTTACCTTGGATACTTGTGATCATTCAAGGAACTACCAGCTAAGTGAGTTCATAGCCCCATGTTATACACTTATCTAATGAGTTACATCCTTGGGGGTGATAACATGCTTTTGTTTTACAAACTGGACAGCAAGTGTACTTTTATATGATGGCCATGATTACGTGTTGCCTAAGTTACCATAACCCCATTAGTCCAAGATCCATACTGTTAATTGCATAGATGTGGTTGGGAAATTAAATTGTGCGGCCGCGAATGTTATGGATAGATCTATTAGGGATTTGCGATCCCCCCCGTTCGGTAAGGTGCTTACTATCACCGGGAACGAACGCATAACCATGTCGAATTTGGATGTTTGCAGGGTTAGACATCATTCAACGCACACTTGTGGCAATTTATATTTGTCGTTCATACATTCTAGCTTCGGTGTCTCATGAGCTTAGGAAACGTAATTTACTTTTTATGATGTTTAGCTTCAGTTGCTTAATCAACACTTGGAAATCTTCGTCCCTACCATTGATTTACACAAACCTATGAATTCACCAACTTTATGTTGACGTTTTAAGCATGTTTTTTCCAGTCAATAAGGCACGATGTGCGAAGATTACCATGGAGTCATAATTGAAGAGTCAACACTTAAGATTTGGGGTCTTATTACACTTAGGGGACAATTGTTATAAACTCAAATCTTTATCTATTAATGTTGAACTATTTGAAGCCATGAGCTTATGTAACAAACAAGTATTTTGTTAAATCCAATGTATCTTTTTCAAACGACACGTTTAGTAGTCGTTCTCAGATCTTGTGCTATTGGCCCAATGATGTAACGCCTCGGATATTCAACATTCCGCTGCATACTCAGATTTGAGGGTGTTACAAAACCCAACCCGAGCAGCATAAGCCGCAAATCTCTGAAACCAGGCCCGAGGGGCCTGTTTAAGCCCATAAAGAGATCTCTGGAGAAGGCAAACATGATCTGGATGCTGCGGATCCCGGAAACCAGGAGGTTGGTGCATGTATACAGTCTCTGATAACGATCCATGTAAAAAGGCATTCTTGACATCAAGCTGGTGAACCGGCCAATGTCTAGAAATGGCTAGACTGAGTACTGTCCGAATAGTAGCCGGTTTGACAACCGGACTAAATGTCTCATCCACATCAATACCTGCAAGTTGAGTGCTACCATTTGCAACAAGACGAGCCTTGTACCGACTGAGGGTACCATCAGCGTTATACTTATGCCGAAAAAGCCACATAGAACGAACAATGTTCGCGTCCGGTGGCCGAGGCACAAGAATCCAAGTATTATTTTTAATTAAAGCAGTATAATTCATCAAGCATAGCACTAAAACACAGATACCCAATTTGGGTCACGAAAAGCAATTGGATAGGACTTAGGAATAGGTGCGAAGGGGGATCACGTGTAAGTTAAAAAAAGTTAGTGGGACGATTAGTACCGACACGAAATGCGAGTGACCATTGGGATGAGTCGAGTTGGGATTATTGGTGGTTTGTGTAGGAATAGTTGTTTCAGTGATGCGTTTGATGTGGCTGGTACTTTTGGTGAGTAGGAAGTGGGCTAGACTCATGTGTTTGGTGATGAGGCCGGTTGGATGGGCTTCGTGGTGGACTAGGTGGAGCAGCAGTAGATGTTATAGTGGTGGTGGGAAGTGGTGATGCAGAAGTGAGTTTGGATATGATGTGTTGATGTATGATGTTGGGCGAAGTGTCCAAAAATGTGTACGAGGGTGAGTCATGAGGAGTCAAAGATCAATACGGGAAAACTGTCTCATCAAATGTTACATGACGGGATAAGGGATGATTATTTTGTTCTGTTTTAAGTCTAGGCATCGATATCCGCGGTGATTTGTCGGATATCCCAGAAAATTGCGGGTGTAGCCCGTGGTTCAAGTTTGTGATTTGTGTGAAGATGAGGATAGCAAAGGCAACCAAAAACCACGAAGATCCGCATAGTATCGGTGTTGTTTTATAAAAGGGCGAGTGTGAGGTATTTTAATTGTTGATGGCGGGTGGAGGGTACGATGTTCAAGAGGTAGGCGGCCATGTGAAGAGCTTCAACCCAAAAAGTAGGTTGGCAGGTGAGCTTGGAAAAGATAAAGTAGCGAATCAATGTTTGTTGATGGTGCGTATCATTCGTTCAGATTTTCCATTTTGTTGTGAAGTCTTGGGACAAGAGAAACGAATGGAAATACCATTGGTCACAAATAGTTGGTGAAGGGCAGTATTGTCAAACTCACCTCCATGATCACATTGCAAAGATTTAATGTCACAATTAAAATGGTTCTTAACATAAGCACGAAAGTGAATAAATTTGGACAACACATCCGACTTATGTCGTAAAGGGTACACCCATAAGTAATGTGAGAAATGATCAAGAAACAAGACATAATATTTAATACCCGAAACACTAGTAATAGGAGATGTCCATAAATCAGAATGGATAATATCAAAAGGAGCCTTAACAATAGTTTCTGAAAGTGAGAAAGGAAGCCTCACGTGTTTGCCAAGCTGACAAGCATGGCAAAGCACGGAAGACTGTGTCTTATTACATGAAATTAAATTATTAGAAACTAACGAACGTAGCACTTCACTTCCTGGATGACCAAGTCGTTGTGCCAAATACGTTTTCTGGTCCCAACCAGAAAAAGCTTAGGGTACGACGGAGACGCTGACTGGAAAAAAGGTCCCACCCGTGCTGTCACATCTTAAGGAGACATTAGACTGAGTCCAGAAATCCTTCACAGAAAAACCAAACTCGTCAAATTCAATTGTACATTTATTTTCACGAACGAATTGACGTACATAAATTAAGTTTTTGACAATATTGGGTGTAATGAGAACATTATTTAAGTGAAGTGTACGGTAGGGAGTTGGTAGCGTGCTATGGCCCGTGTTGGTGACAGGAATAGATTTCCCGTCACCACCCCCCCCCAACAAGAACAGATGGATATATGCGAGAATTAAAAATAGTACTAAGATTATTAACTGAAGAGTTAAGGTGAGATGACGCACCAGTATCCATGTTCCAATTTGAGTTAGCCGGATCCTGTAAGGTCAAAGTATTAAAAGCATGTGGCAGTTGTGTTCTCTTGACTATCAACGAACCCGAGGAGGCAGATTTGTTTTGTACAGCAGCCGAGAAGAGGGCCTGGCTGGTGGCCATGTGAACCCGAACGAGGGCTGGTGTGGTTTGTTTTTGCTGAAATCTCCTGGAGGGGCATGGGCCTTAGCCAATTGTGTTGTTATGTTGAACTGGTGCTGACCCTGCGAAATGGATAAGCCATACTGGGCCAATAGGTTTTGTTGGGCCTGAATGAGGGATAGAAGTGTTTTTTGGCTGCTGAATTAAGACTAGTTGTGTTCCAGGCCCCTTGTTGCATGGAGCGAGTAATATGTTTGAGATGGAGTTCTGGGCGTTGGCTTGTTTGTGCCTTTGGAGAGGCATGAATGAAACGACAATTCGTCCCCCAGCGGCAATAACCTCGGCCAAAGTTGCGGCAAATCTCGGTCTTGTTCTCATTACGGGCATCGCGATCACGATTGTTGCGGTTGTCTTGAATCCGTGGTTGGGATGTAGCAAGAAGCACTAGTGGTTGAGCTTGATATAGTGGAAGGTAGAGAGTATCGTTGCTTAGACCAGGAGGAAGCAGCTCCTCAGTCTGACCAGGTGCGAACAGTTGCTAAGGTCAGGAAAGGGGATCATTATGAGCATTATTTAGCAAGGCTTCTGTAATTTTTCAACTTAGTCCGTTGATGGCATAGGTGACAAGAATTCGTCAGTCATCCATGGTCCCGAAGCCAAGGTCGTAAAAGATGATAATGGAATCAATCCTTGGAGAAGTAGGCGCCGTGTTCGTCGCCCATTTGTATGACACGTAGTTCACCTTTTAAAGCAACGGTAACGTGTCCTTTTGTTTTCTTGGAAGATGGTTTCGATGGTGTCCCAGGCGGCTTTAGCCGAAGCAGGGTTGGTGCTGATCATCCTTTTCCGAAGCGTTGGAGAAAGGGTAAGAAAGATCCATGATTTTACGATGGAGTCAGCCGTGATCCATTCGTCGGTTGGTGGATCAGATGTGGACGTCGATCCATCGATGTGGTTTTAGCACGTTAAAGATAGCGGCAGTGCCCTTTAAAAAAGTAACTCCATTTGGAGTAGTTCGATTTCCCTGAGATCAAGTTTTTTACGGGTACGAGACTATTGAGTAAGTACCAATTAGCGTATAGTTTTTATCAACCAAGGTAAGGGCAGGATGGGTGTGTTGTGTAGTACTGAGTTTTGACGATGGGCAGAGTATAACCGGATATGTATGTGTATACATAAGATATTTTTGTAATTTTTATGTATTGGGTATAAAAGTGGGTATTTGTTGAAGCGTAGAAAAGTTTTGGTGCTTCCGGGTATGCCTAAATGTATTAAATTGCGAAACGTAAACGTTTTACGCAACTAATAAAAATAAAATATAAAAAGTTGATTATTATTTTCGTAAAAATAATATATTGCTTGCTTGACGTAAACTTTAATTCGTTTGGTGTCCGTTTAAGCTAATTGTTGATTTTTAGTTTACGCGATTTAACTTTAACTATTAAAATTAAAAGTAAACGCGTACGAGCAAAAAAAATAATTAGTGAAATATATGACGTCAAATGACCTGAAAATACGAAATGTTACAAATTGTACCTCACAAAGTACACCAAATGATAAGGAAAAGGGGTATTTGATCATTTCACACATGGTTGCATACGTCGCATTAGTTGTTTAGGTCGCATAGGGCAAGTAAGAAAAAACCAAATAGTTGAGGGCATTTTGGCAAATAAGAGACCATTTGAGGGCAATTCAAGAATTTTCCCAGACAATAACAACTTTCCCAAATACAATCGGGTAAAGGTCATTTATTACCAGCCTACTTTCTCATTTGTACCGTAATGACCAAGTTACTTTTTTCGTACTCATTACACCCACGTACTTTCATATTTTGTTCGATATCACCAATATGACCATAAAATAACTATATTACCCTTGTCTTCTTTAACATATTTACACTAATTATTTTTTTAAAATCTTAATTTTTTAAAAAAGTACTTTAACAAAAAATTATTTTTTAAAAAAGTAATTTTTTTAAATCATAATTTTTTAGAAAGTACGAAATTTTAAAAAAGTTATTTTTTAAAAAATGTCATACATTAGAAAAATTACCTTTTTAAAAATTTCGTACCTTGACAAGTAATTATTCTTTTTTAAATTTTTGTACTTTATAAAATCTTAATTTTTTTGTACTTTTTTTAATTAACAAAAAATTATTTTTTTTAAAAGTTAAAAAAAATATAAAAAAGTTAAAACGTTTTTACTTTTTACTTCAAAGATTTTTAACTTTTTTATTTTTTTTCTTAACTTTTAAAAAAATCTAATTTTTTCTTTAAAAAAATTAACTTCTATTTAAAAAAAAATTAAAATTTTAAAAAGTACTAAAAAATTAAGATTTAAAAAAGTGCGAATTTTTTTTAAAAATTTTTGTAAAAAAAATTATTTTTTTACTAAAAATAACGTAAAAAAATATTTTATAAATTTTTTGGTAAAAAAATTTAAATTTGTTAAAGTACTTGTTAAAAGTAATTTTTTAAAAATTAAGATTTAATAAGAGGATTTGTGATGGTGTAAATTATTATATGGAAAGAAATGATAATATTTCATTTTAGGTCATATTGTTATATGGGTTTTGAGTACGTAAAATAGTAAGTTTGGTTATGGAAGAAAAAAATAGTTGATTATTAAATGGTCTTTATACAACACAATCCAACAAATTATTAAACACCCAAAACATACAAACAATAATGTCAAATCTCCAATCCATTATTATAAAAACATACATACAATGGTTTTTTTTTCATTCTCATATTTTCTTTTCCTAAAACAAAGTTTTTGACAATGAAGGAATGCTGTGGCTAAAAACACGCACCCATGGGTGCGGGGGTGGGTTGTTTCTTTATAATATGTATATGAGGGTAACCAATTTATCGATCTTTTTGTTAGTTGGTTTCATGTTATTTAAAAAGTAACATATGATCACATGCAATCTCCGCGTTCTATAAACATTTGATAAATAAACTATACGATATTTTGCACATTTCGTTAGCATTATACAATGTACATGTATGGATGGTCATTTTTTTTTGCCCATAGTTTGCAGATGTTTTTCTTTCTTTTTATTGAGTATATAGGTCGGAGTATTCGAACTAAATGTTCAATTTTACAAATTCAAGTTTGAAGTTAAATATTTGTGTGTTCATAACTGGCATAAGGTTTTTCAATCCGTATAAGCTTACTCGGGTTTGAGTTGAACTAAGTTGCGCGTATACATGTATGACATCATCATCTGCGTCTTATATATTCATTCAATTGTCATTCACATTCATTCATTGATTTTGTTTCTAGCTGCTAGTTGTTTGTTGTTACCACTTACCCCTTTATGAAACTAGTTATAATCAACTTTGATAATTGCGCTTAGGAAACATAATAAGAAATTGTGTTTGGTGAACGTTTTTGAAAAATAGTGTTTAGCAAGGAATGTTGAATTTGTTTAAAGGCTCTTAATTATTTGAAACACGCTAATAAAAAATGTGTTTAACATTTACATCATTTTACATTTATTATTATACTTGCCAACTCATATTATATGCCAAGATAAGTGTATTACACTTCCATATCTCCAAGTCTTCTTAAAAGAAATCTTATCTAGATTAAAACAACAAAAATAATTATTCACCACACCACCGACCTTGTTATATATTACAAAGCAAGATTATTAATTATATGAAGTCAATGTTTGGATATTTATACAAGTTAAATCTAGATGGTTTAATTTATCTGCGTTTATGAGCTTATGCCTTTGAATTATCACATTGTATTGATTTGCTTAATTTTAGGCTTTAAGATGCCGATTATCTGTATAGATAGTGTCCCCAATGGTTTATAGCTAGCTATTCTAATATGAGGCTTAAGTTAGTATTTGCGGCGAGTGATTGTGTGTTTGGATGTGGGTGTGGGGGTGGGGGGGGGGTAGGTGGGGGGGGGGGTTTTTTTGTTTTTTTTTTTTTTCTTTTGGAGATTTGGGAGTTGTGCAGAAAGTGCGTGACACACATATAGGGGGGGTATCTAGGGCGAGAGTTCAAGTCTGTGTAATGTTAAGAAAAGAGGGCTGACACTCAAGAGCTTTAACTCAAGTAAGTAGAAAAAGTATTGTAAGTTTTTCCATTCTCCTCAGTTTGAGCTAACCAGTTTATTGTTCTGTTTAGATTGGACCAATATAATCTTCTCATTTTGGGGGATAGGGGCTATGGTGTGGGGGGGGGTGGATGTTTGTTTTTTTGGATTTATTTTTTTTTATTTTTTTTTTTTTTTTTTAATTTTTTTATTGTTTATTTTTTTTGGTTGGGGGGGGGGGGGTGGTTTTAAGTGGGTATAGGAGTAAATTTTCAGGGTGGTGTGGTAGGGGTTATGAGTGGTGGTGGATGGAATAGAATCTTGAGAACCCATCATGAGTGTTGGGTTTAGAATTTTCCCTAATATTTTTCTATCTTCACAGGCATTCCTATCGTGGTCTATTTGTTTTATTTAATTGACTTTGTAAGGGCCTGTCACTAAACCAACAAGCTTGTTATATACTATCTCATGAGTCTTGATTCGCGTAGATCCTACAAAGATAGCACGTTAAGTTTGCACCTTTTGAGTTTACTAAAGGTATACTGTTTACTTGATTTTCTCTTAAAATCACAAAGCTTGATTCCCCTAGGAGGAATCCTACAAAAGATAGCATTTACATTTCCTCAGTTATACTTGGTGATTGTGTTCTTATAATCAATATTAATGTTGTGCTATTCATTGTTGCAGATGCACTTCGGGAAAGTTTGAGAGAGTCAAAAGCGTTAAGAGGTTATTTAGCTTCTTTCTCAAAACTTTCGACAATAATAGGCTGGAAAGGGCTAATGGTCTAAAAAAGCATCGAACTTGTCACTATTTTCTTTTGTAAGCGATGTGTAACTTACTAATATTTCTATAGAATTCAAACACTAACAAGCCTAACGTATACCTATTGAGCCACTATTTTACAAATCAGTGACGTGGCACTATTTTAATACACATATCCAATTTTTATTTTTTTTTACCATGATATATTTTAAATTACCCCTACACTTTATTTTTTAAACATTTTCCACCCCATGAACCTTTTATTCCATCACAACAACCACATCATTCAAGATCCAATCCAACATAATCTTCAAATATCCAAAATACAAAAAACCCAGATCTTCATATCTACAAACAGGCCTGATTTGATCTTATGGTTATTCGCTGACAATTAGATCGGAAATGTTGATGACAAAGCATCAAGCAATGTAGTAAGTGGTTCAAACAATATCAGAAGTACACCACTCGGCATAGATAATGTAAATTATATTTGACATCTCTACGGAAGGGATATTTTTTTATGTAGTGATAAGGAACTAAAAATTTTAAAGTAATTATATGTAGGTGGTGCCGTTTGGGTAAATAAATAAAATAGTAATCGAGAGAAGGAGCGAGGCCAATGGGGTGGGTAGGGGTAATGAATTACACTGGGGAGTAAGATGTGGTCTCTAGTGTAGTCTATCTATTGATATTGACTTGATGTGGATTTGGATGATTATTGGTGGTTATGGGGTGAGAGCGAGGTATAGGAGATGGTAATAATATTAATTTTATTAAAGTGTTTCTGGTAATAGTTATTAGTGTTTGGGGGGAATGTTGTCATGCTGATGTTTCTGCTTCAACCAGATCACAATGGAGGTATTGTTCTACTAAGACTTTTTTACTTGATTTTTTTCAATAATCAGAAATTTTGAAACACTTCAAACATGTTGATTACTATGACATGTCATTGCAGGATCCTGATTGGTTCTAACTGCAAGTATTGCTGGGCTCCAGATTTTTGAGGTTTCTTGTTGGGGGTGCTTCCCTCTATAATATATCCTAGTTTGTAGTTTACATCTGTCCATTTCATCACTAAATAGCATGTTAGGAGATGGATCTGTGACATTTGCCCATTTTGAGTGCGGGTCAATTTTGGCTAGTTCGTTTGTATGAATACTACCACACAAGGAGTTAAGTATCACAATTTAGAATAAAAATATGTATGAGCATTTGCCCATTTTGAGTGCGGGTCAATGCTCGATTAAAGTATTTACATCTTATATAGGTAGTGAGTGTGTGTAGAAGATTCGAATTTTTTTTATTTGATACGAAAGTAGTATTGAGAAATTCCAATCTATCTTAACATACGTGGGACCAGTTAGCGGGGCCCTCTCAGAGCACTTGTGCCCAGGTTATCCATGCAAGACCAGATAAAGTGAACACAATAGAGCATAATGCTGGAGAAGATGATAACATGGGTAACACTTTTTATTTGAATGAAAAGCATAATGGCCCTTTTTATTCATTTTTTGGTTACAAGTAATTATAACATATTGCAGATGGGATTGCAATGGGGAAAGATTTGGAAATTGGAGTCCCTAGAAATTCAGACAAAGTTATCGAATTATATACGAATGAAGTGACTGAACCAAAGACCGCTAATAATGTTATGATTAAGAAAACAAATGGAGGATACTGATATGAGCACTCATAGGCGAAATGTTGTTAGGCAGTCCGATCTTTAAAGGAAACAGCAGAAAGAAATGTTACTGAAAGTGTGGAGAGGGAAGTGGGGTCCATTGGTGGCGGAGAGTGGAGAAAGTGGTGGTTGGGAGGAGGAGGTACGGTGGTGTGATGGTGGTGGACGAGGTTGAATGAAAGATAAAGAAGAGATTGAATCATTGAGTTAAAGGGGTGTATTTTGTAAAAAAATAAAGTATAAGGGCCATATATAACATTGGCAAAAAAGGTATAGCAGGAAATATGTATTAAAATAGTGCCACGTCAGATTTACAATAGAAAAATGTATTAAAAATATATTACAATACGAAGATTAGCATTTGCCCTAGCTGAATATATGGCATTAGAACATTTCTTTTTTAATTTTTTTTTTTGAGATAGAGTCATGTTTCTTAATATAAAAACATGGCTCTGTTATATATTTTTTATTAATATAAAATCACATAGAGCCATTTTTTAATACTGGGATCTATTTGCTTTGCACATAAGTGCCCACCCCTTTGAGCCCTTATGCAAAACTGGGCTTTATGAGCCTTTCTAACAGGGCTCTATGACTTTTTTTTTGTAGTAGTGATGGTTATGGCCAACCTTGACATCGGGCGAGCTGGGCGACGGCCTAAGGCATCAAAAACATAAGGGCATCATATTTTATATTCTTGTTACATTAAGGAGGTGTTTGGCTAAGCTTATGAGTTGACCTTAGGCTTATGTTATATAAGTGGCTTATGGCTTATATATCGTAAGTTTATAAGCTCGCGTTGAGTGTTTAGATTAGCTTATATTAGGTAATTTTTTAATTTTAAATGTTTGGTTTATTTTAAAGTGGTAAATGACTATAAGAGACATGTGTTGAAAAATATTAATTTTAGATTAAGTATAATTAAGGGTAAATTTGTAATTTATAATGTAACATGTTATATAAGCCTAACACACTTAAAAAAGCCACACTTTTGTGGCTTATCAAAACCCCCTTATATAAGCTCATAAACCCACTTATATAAGCTTAGCCAAACACTTAGTTTGGGCTTATATGACATATATAAGCTAATAAGCTCATAAGCACATCATATAAGCTTAGCCAAACACCCCCTAAGGTAGAAAAAAAATGAAAAGTTTTTGATTTAAAAATAGAAGTTTTAGGTAGAAGATGATATGTTAAGGGAGAGAGAAAGATTAATTAAAATTAAAATATTACTCGTATATAAATATTGTGTAGGACCCACATGTTAAGAGCATAGTATATGACGTTTGAAAATAAAATTGCATTTAATTTTATTAATTATTTGATGGCTTTTCGGTTTTCATTAATTCTTTGATTTCGTTTTTCAGCATGTGTTATCTAATATTTCGATAGGTAAATTTTTTTTGACAAATACTTTTCTAAAAATATCATATTCTTAACAAAGTAGGTAAATTTAGTTTTTAGTTTGTCATGAAACTATTAAAAACAAAAGCCACATTAATATTTATAGACGATTATGGACGGTGGCGTATATTAACATTAATATGTGTTCACAATTTTTTTAAGTATATATGTGACTAGTAAGTGAGATCAAAAAGATTTATTGGTTTAAATTGTAATTAAGTATTTGAATATTAATGTATTACATTAGTTTTTGTAAATATGAATATTTTTGTCTAACAACATTACTTATTTTTTAAGTTTTTAATTATTAAGCAAATGTGTCTTCTCTTTACATGTTGTATAGATGATAACATTGATGTTCTTTTAACAA
>BQNB010042851.1:0-26730 GCA_026074375.1 Tanacetum coccineum | reverse complement strand
AAAAAAACAGGGAAAATAAAACAGGGAGAATTAAAAACAAGATCAATCGAGTCTCTATGGGTGGACACGATTGATAAGATTTGGAGGACGGTGATTAATTAGGATGGAGACGGAATTTGATGGTGGCGACGGTGGAATCCATGAAAGGGTTTTCTCTAAAAAGTAATTGATGGTGGCGGCGGTGAAAAGGAAAGCAAGTGGGTACTTACTTTTACAAAACGCAGATCCATATAAGCCTGTAAAATTACCACACTGCCATTAATTTATTACATCCTAGCTCCTACTACACTCTTGGGATAATACGTGGTACTTTCTTTTAGGCCACTAGTCTTTTAAATAAATAGGATTAAAGAAACTCAATTAAACCTTAGTAAATAAAATCATGAAAGTTACGTAAACATGTAATGAAAACTAAAATTTTGTGATTTTATCGATTGAAAATATACTTTTAATTTAGAATAATTCATTTATAAGGATGTCTATTTTGGTCATTTAATCAAATAACATACAGTACTAAATAATTTGATTTGACAAGTACTCAAAAAACTGTTTATCTGATTATCACGATATGAAACAACATAAACAAACCCAAACACTAGTTTTTAAAACCACGTTTTGCTACTGTTGAATATCTGAGTATACGTTTTCAAAACACATAATCTATTTTCAATAAGCAATCACAAACACCCCCTTAGCAACATGATTCATGCTTTGGCATTGGCGTTTCATGTGGCACTTGATACAACTGTATTCTTATTTTTGAGGATCGTATGATAATGAAATGTTACTTTCGTTATCCTCTTGTGTCCACAACAAACTAAAGATACGTCTACTAGCGCGAAATAATAACCGTTCACAGAATAACATGTATATGATTTCGATATGGTTTCTTAAGACAATGTTTTAAGAATATTTATTGGACCATCATCATATTCTAATCGGATGATGAATATGAGAAAAATCTTAGTGTTCATACATCAAAACCAACAACTTTTTTTGAATTATTAAAGCAGTAGAAATAATTTCGAAACCTAGAAAGTAGATAACACCTTGAGAATCTTTGATTTAGACAATGGCTCATTCAAGTTACCAACCTATTGTTGCAAATATGTTTCAACTACCTTATACATCAATGTTTGTGAGCACATGATTCCTAAACATCCTTAACAACATATTGAGGCTATATATAAGAAGGAATTTTTGATCATGAAAGTCCCATGATGGGTTCACATTTGTAGTATGTTAGTAATAACGACTATACATTGTAGTATAATCTTTTTAGAATACATGTATACTGCAAGTGCATCTATGTACATCAATAAAGAGATCGATGAGATATGCATTGTGCAAGAATGCACGTGCAAATGAATGTTGAAGTGGGGTTATGAATTATTGCGACGATAAGAATAAAATAAAGATGCATATTCATATAGAAAGAAAGTGATAATATATTCTTTGTTCCATGACTGGTACCACTGTAACAAGACCTGTAACACATTATTTTGCTTATGCGCACAAATAAGGTCAATGTGTCAATCTTATGTGGATATAGTATGACTCGTGTCGTCCATGCGATCCCTTGCATTCGGTAGGATTACATATTACATACACCTTATAAACGACAAACAAAGCCGAGGTAGCAAGGAAGGTTTATGTAAACCACGTAACACGCTCTTGATCAGAAAATTTTGAGTTTCGCGTGTCTGCATTTCACCACCAATGCATACTTAAATTAAAAGATCCTTGCTTCATTGCTAAAACTAAGACTAGTCGTACTTCAACCGAACCATTTGGTCAGTTTTCACATGACCCCACCAAACACTTCATTACATGACATTGTGACCGACCAAACACACCCAATTTTTTCAATTGTTTGGCTGCTATGCGACCGAGCAAATTGTTTAGACAATGTTATATTTGATGGTCCCCTCCTCTTTAAATAGTTTAATATTTGATGATCCCTTTCAAGTTTCATACTTGTATGCATAAATAGAGATCTGTTAACCACATCATGAAGGTATTTTAATTAATTAAATTTTAATTAAAAAAATGTTCGGTCACTTGTCCGGTCGAATTACAAGGGTTTTTAGTCTTGTTTTTTTGGTTAAAAGAGGAGAAAACTCAGTTGGCGCCTATTTCATAGTAAAATAAGTTTTCAATGCCACTAGTGAGTAAGAGGATGCAATCGCATTACCTTACTCTTTTCTTTTTTCACGAACCATTTGGTCGATCTCCACAATGACCCGACCAAACACTCATTACTAAGATCGAACGGTACTCGGTCGATTCAACTTTTGATATCAATGATGTGGTGTCCATACACAGAACGAACATTAAATGAAAGTGTTTGTGTATGTGGGATATTCTTTTTCATTTAAATTTTTGGGGTTGTTTTTAGTTATTAGTGTGTCCGGTTGTATTACGGGGTTTGGTCACTGTTTGATCTAAGAGAAAGAAAACTGAGTTGACGCTGATGTGACAGTCATATTATTTGATCGGATTACTCTTAGTACACAACATATTAGCTAGGAAGGTCGTTAAAACACATTATATTGAAATTAACATTGTCGAAGTTGGCAGAGTCCCTCCTCTTGCAATGTTTCTCGTAGTTAATAAAGCCATCCCATTAAATACTACAGTAGAAGTCTATAAATTTATGAACTTGTGCTTTCAAAATACTACTAACTTATAAACAAGTTCGTATTCCCCATACATGTCCCCTTCACAAATTTTTGGCTCTGCTGCTACTTTTAGAAAAATAATTGGTTTTTATTATTAAAAGAAAAGCAGAAGAAAATAAAGGAGAAGAGATAAAGTTCTTGACCATGAAACATGTGAAGCTCAATATATGTTCAGTCTTCAGAAAAAGTGTATATGGCTATTTGCTGCATCACATAAGATGATAGATTCTCCGAGTAACGTTATAATTCAAAGAATAAAGGTGTTCATATGCAAAGTGTGTATTATTTGCAATACAAAGTATGTTTGGTACTGTAATTAGTTTACGAGTTATGATTCGCTAAATTATGTTTATGATGTTTAAGTAATGTCTTATTCGAAAACAATATGATCCTTCAATTCATAAGCAGTGACATAATATAAAATCAGAATTCGGATTTCGCTGTTCAAAAAAAAAAAAAAAAAAAAAAAAAAATCAGAATTCGGATTTGCTCTTAAACAGTTGACATATAAAAAGTGGAATTTGGCAATGTGTTGCATTATGAGGAACTTATTCCCCATGTTGAAGACAAAATATAATTCTTTATGTTCTTGATACTTGTCTATGGTGCATATGAATCGAAAAGTGTCCATAATAATAAGGTCTATGTGTCGATGCATTGTATGCTGATGTGGCATCCATGTCACCAATAAGTGGGTCCATCATGTGGAACAGATATGGGTATAGGGCATTTTAGGTGAAAAATAGTTTGCATGAAAGATTCATGAAAGATGGGGCATTTTTGGATATATAGTTTAGATACATATGGGAACTCTCCCGTACAACTTAAGACTCCTTCCGTATCAAAAATAATGTTAGTTTAATTTTCAGGAGTGCAAGTTGGTTCAATCTTTAAACATCGAAAATATTTTTTTTTGTTATTATATACCTCGGAATTTAAATTTATCAATGAAAAATACACTTAAAACCTAATACATTCATATATTTTGAATCATGTGTTATATAATACACACAAAAATTGTCAAGGTTAAAATTGAACCAGTTTAACTCTAAAAAGTTAAACTAGACACTTGTTTTAAAACGAAAGTAGTACTTTATTAAAAAAAAATTTAAAGAAATGAAATACATGTTTGTACGACTTTATAAATATCTAAGGATTTATGCGTGGACATTTAACAAATCATCACATGTTATTCCATCTGAAACGAGATAGGGAGAAGGTTTGGTGCCGTTTGGTTTGTTAAGAGCTGTTTAGAACTCGGATGCGGAATTTGGTTTAGGTATGAAAGAAAATAAATTAAATAATAATAATAATATTTTATTAAAATAGTTATTTTAATCGATATAATGAATAAAATATAAGAGAGTCATTGTATTTTTTAGTATTAAACTATTCAATCAAATGTAAATTGTGTGACTTTATAATAGGGTAGGGCCTATTATTTGATATGAATCCACCATACCAGTCTCTCTTCTATGGATTCACTGTACATTAAGTATGGCCCATTTTGAAGGTATTAATATTGTACCAAATGGAATTTTAAGGGAATACATTCATTACTTGATTGCCAAAGGGGGCTAAGAAACGTCTCCTTAGTATATGTGTGAATCATTACTGAATAGTTAATAAAAAAATCCAGAACTGGTGTGCTTCTTTACCTGAGAATTTTTACCAAAAGTCACATATAGGGGAGGCTTCCTTAAAGGAAAAAAACCGTAGAATACCAACGAACTTTTTAAAATTTATCGATTTGGTACGTGTATTTTAAAATTATCGATTTGGTACTTGTCTTTACCATAAAGTGTCTCGCATTTGCCATTTGATGATTGCCTTGTGTCACGGTTATTGATGTGCCACGTGTCAGCCTATCACGGTATTATGACACTGTTATCAAAAATGTGCAACATGAGAACATTATGGAAAGTCACGGTATCCAAATCGTAATTTTTGAGTGTACACGTACCAAATCGTTAATTTTTGAGTTACACGTACCCAAATCGATAATTTTGAAAGTTGTTAGTATTCCTAAGGATTTAAATATTAGTCGATATAACATCACCTGGTGTTTTAGGTCATTGACGTCGTCAATAAATCCATAATGTATCTTTTGTATTGTACGTGTTTGCTTTAAATCGTAAACGTTAAGTTAAATCGCGTAAGCTAAAAAATTATCGTTAATGTAATCGTGGCGGTCAATACAATTAAACTGTTTAATCAAGCAAAAACTAAAAAGTGTTAAGTATAATTATTTTGAGGTATTATTATTTATCTTTGTTCAATTATTTTTTTTGTTATGTAAAGTGTGTACGTTTCGCAATTACAAGTACGTTTTGGATACCGGAACCACCAAACTTTCTACGCTTCAACAAATTCCTCTTTTTATACCCATACACAAAATTTACAAAAATATTATCATTGTATATGCATCTTGGCGGATTTGGTCGTATGGATACAAGAAACATCACAAAAATCTTACCACTTGCAATGTACTTCACCAACTAATAAAACCATGAGACTTTTACAAGTAAAACCCATACCATGACCATAAGGACTTCCATGATTTACTCCCCTTTGTCTCAAGACTTATTTTTTTTTTTCTTGCCAGGCACCTCTTCTTGACTAAGTTTATATTCATATAATACTTGACCCCTTTCAAGAGATATCTCATAACTTTAACATTTAACAAAAAAAAATCATTACTATCTCTCTCTTCTCTCTTACAAACCCCACGCATCAAACAAAACATTTTGTGTATAACTCTACCTTGCTTAGACATTTGCCACAACGCCCTCACCCTTAACACCTACTTACATCACTATCCTAAGTCGCGAGACTTACACCGTTCTTGCCACCGGGTTGGTTAAAAGGTTTACATAGTGATTTGAAGCATCTGAAAACGCAAGAAGATTAGCGTCTTTTATATTTGGATTTAGGTTTTTCTAAAGTTGTAAGCATTGGGTATTTTCATAGAAACTAGGGCCTTTAGATTTAACGCCCCATTGTGTTGGTTATCAATCTACATCGATCACTTCCTTAACGGATTAACAGCATAAACTCCCTCTAATCACTTTACATTTATCATTTTATGTGTATATATGTTCTTTATAGCAAAAATTACATTTAAGACTTTTTTTAAACATGTAATAAAAATTGGTTTTACTTGTGATCATTCTTCCTGCTTCTGTACACTCTTTTTCATATGTTATGCGATTGGTAATTATCATGATATAATGGGAAATTATATAGTATCTGTAACATGTTGGTAAGTGTAAAAAATGCTATTGATATAAATATATAAGTAAAGTTACTTAAGGGAAAATGTTATAGCTTTCACATGTGATATTATTGACTTGTTAATCTTGATATCATGGCCTCATGTGGGACATTGATGAGACAATGGACATTATTTATATATGACTAGTATATAATATGTATTGGATAACTTATGGTATTTTATTAGGTTAAAAAAGGTATATAAAACAAGTTAGAACTATAGTATAACATAATGAGTCAAAAGGGGTCTGTTTTGGTTGTTGTATGATGACAGTCTTATCAGGTTATAATTATAGTACACCTTATGTCGATTCCAAAAAAGGTAAGATAAGAACTCAAAAAAAGGGATTAATACAAAAAAGACGTAGTTATGAGTTTTACGGATAAATAACCGGAGTTATAAATGATTTTTATATATAAAATTGTTATATAAAACTTCTTCAACAGAGCGTTTCGGTTAGTTTTTAATAAATCTCAATATTTTTTAGGATTCCAAAAAATCAAAACGTAATTTTTCGGATTATTAAAATACGAAGAAGTTATGAATATGAATTACGCGAGTTATATACTAAAAATGTATAAAAATAATTTTATAAAACATGTTTTATAAGAGTTACTGTTCATGCAGAAACTATTTATTTTTGTAAAAACTTATAAATAAATAGAACTTTCAATTACGGGAAACGTGCTCGAAAGATTACTAAAAACGGAGCTAAAACGAATAAAATACGAGGTTTCGATAATTAAAGTTTATTAAAATTAATTTTATAATAACTTTTGATCGTTAAATTTACATTTCATCAGTGACCCACTTTATTAAAATGTGATAAATTTTGATAACGAAGACAGTGCTCGAAGAAATCGCTAAAATTCGGGATTAAAACGAATAAGTTGTTGCATTTACGGGTTTTACGACAATTAAATTTATAAAAGTAAATTTATAAAACGTCACGTATGAACTGTAAAAGTATGTTAATCAGAGGTCGTATAAAATATAAAAATGTATATTTTTAATATCATCTTATATACGAAGACTGTGGACGAAAAAAGAGAGAACGCGGTTTTAAAACGGGAAAAGTTATGCTTGTTCTACTATAACGATAATTATAAACGTTTTCACTTTATAACAACAATTTTTAAATTACAAATAGATGGTGATGAGCTATATAGGATTGTATACGATATTAGTTATCGAAGTACATAGTACTTATACGACCTATGGTTGATTAGGTTGCCTTCGTATTCGTCCGTGACACGTTATTTTACTTACTCGATTATTACTTATTCACTTCACTGCTGAGGTGAGTTCATAGCCCCATATTTTACATGATTTGTTTTATAAGTTTTTGGGGTGAGAAACATGCGCTGTTTTATAATTGGACACAAGTGGATACTTTTACTTTATGATTATGTGTTGCCTAAGTAGCGATAACCCTAGTTGAGCCCATTATCATGAACTGTCAATTATGGATTCGTGAGCGACGGAAATGTTATGAATTAGATCTTTTAGGATGGACATCCCCGTTAGGTGGATTAGCTATTTACTTGGCAAAACGAACACAGTCATATACATGTCGAATATAGGATGTTGCGTGTTAGAACTTATCATCAGGGCACTGTACGGCCATTTATATGGTATTCATTTATGTCGAGCTTCAGTGTCATGAGCTTAGGGCAACGTAATTACATTTATATGATGTCTGCATCTGTTGCATTATCATACATTTGGGAAATCTTATAGTCCTACAATATACGATTTATCAAACCTATGAATTCACCAACATTATTGTTGACGTTTTAAAGCAATGTTTTTCAGGAGGTCAATAAGCACGAGGTTCAAGGGATACATTGGTGGTTTTGATTTGGATGTCATGCATTAAAGATTTTGTCGCATTACATTTTGTATATCTGTTATGGGCTAGAAATCTTTGTATTTTGAACAAGTGAAGCTTCGGGCTTATGTAACAAATACTTTGTTAAATCCAATGTATCGTTTTTAAAACGACACTGTTTCTTGGTTCTATTCTCTATATCATATCTTGTGTTATTGATCTTGATAGTTAACACGGCCTCGGGACTCTTATCCGGCTAGCGAACCCAATTTGAGGGTTACAATTGAGATCTTTTGGAATCCAATTCCAACAAGATTACTAGAAATACAATATTGCATCAGTATTCTACATAATTTAAACTAATAAAATTATTAATATATCACTTTTGGAATTCAAGTATAAGAGCGAAGGGAGTGGTCGACTGGTGGTAGCTTGGTTGAAGCTTGGGGGAGGAAACCAGCCTCGGCGCACCACTCAGTGGTCGCCGCCAAGCTTCTCGGCCATGGGCTAACAGCCCATCAGCGAACCTTATTTTTTATTTTTTATTTTAACAAAAAAAACCTATCCGTTGTTAGGTTCGGGGGGAGCAGATTTTCTCTAACAAAATTACCCAAAACCTCTATTTTAACTCCTCTAAAATATCCTCTTAATACCCCCTTTTTTTTTCTCTCTTCACACACACTTTCATATACATTTTTAACACACATTTCTCTATTTCCTCCATTTTTTCACTCAAAAAAATGAATCCCATCCCATCAACAAATGGTATTTCGGTATGCTTAAAGACCAAACCACAAATTCGGGGTCGTCTTCGAATCCGGGTCCTCCACTAACCGTCATTCAACCAAATGCCTATATCCTTAATTACCACCCCAATTTGCTACCCAGAAGAATTGTTGATGTTTCCAACAATTTAAAATGCAACAAGTGCACCAACAAAACCCAATCAATCACCAAACAAATTCACCACTTCCCACCACATTCCGAGCAATCAATCGCACAACCTTAAAGTCGAAGATACCGAAGTTGAAGAAGGAGCCGCTTCCGACCCCGAGGCGGATGCCTAGCCGCGGCGGCGTTTTGAGTCGAAGTAAAAAAAACAAAGAAAAAGAACCGCAAGTTGAGAAACAAAAAAGAATTCGTAATGCGTGGACTCAAGATGAGGAGTTGCTTTTGGCGGAATGTTTCATTCAAGTTTCTGAGGATCCAAATGCGGGTGTGATCAAAAGCAAGATCTTATTTTGGTACAAAATCCAAAATGTGTACAATAGAAGTGAAGAAAAGGCTTCAGCGAGGTACCAAGAAACTGTTGACGGGTAAGTGGACTCTAATTGAATGTCTGCGGTTCTTAAGTGTAATCAAATTGGTGCCTAAGACAACCGCGGTTCATTAGTGGGGTGAATGATAATGATTGGGATGTCGAGGGTGTACTGTTGTATGATACACGTGGGGGTTGAGTTTATGCCACCGGAGTGCTTGACTTTTTTTAAAAGGCAAACACAAGTGGACAAACCCCGATTCGACTTTGCAAAGAAGAAGTCGTCTTATGGGCACCGACGAGGAACCAGAGCATTTTGGAGATGATGAGTTGCCTCGACCACCCGGTTTGCAACGACTTGCTAAAAGTCAACGTTCGGGTTCTAACTCGACCGCTAGCTCCGGTTCAAACCCGGCCGCGTATCAAGAATTCATGGCGGAACAATACGAGTTAGACCGCAAAGCCAATTGACCGTTGCTCGAGAGAAGAAGAGAGACTGAGTGAAGACCAAAGGCGGTTGATTCCAATACAAAGGATTGCGGTTTCAGTGACATGCGTGTGCTACAAATCGACACACGCGGGATGGATCCGGTCGACGCCGCTATCATCAACGCCCAAAAGGCAAAAATCCGAGCGGCATATCCACCACCTCCAAACTAGTCGGCGCCGCCAAATTTATGATTTTTAATTTTATGCATTTTAATTTTATGCATTTTAATTTTATGTCTTTTAATTTTATGTATTTTTTTAATGTATTGTTTTTTTAATGTAATGTTTTTAATTTCAATGAATTTTATTTTTAGTTATATAAATAAGTGTATTTTAAATAAATATGAAAAAAAAATTAAAAAAATAATAAAAAAATGCTATGGCACCAGAATTCTGGTGCCAAACCAATGCCACTGAATTCTGGTGCCATAGCATTTCTGGTGCCAAACTCCCTTTTGCTGACGTGGCACCACTTTTTGAGTTTGACACCAAAAGTTTGGCTCCACCACTCCTAGTGCTCTAAGAAGATTCATCTTTATATAATAAATGAAAATATTATGTGACAATGCATTTTTTTTATTGATAATATAGCTGAATTTGAAAATAGAGCCTTCGTGTTAGGGGCTGTTTAGTTTTTGCTTAATGTCCTTTTTGGTAACAAATCCTTTCACAAAAAGATATTTGAGATGTTTCTTTTCAACTTATTCCAAATGCAAATCCTTAATGTGAAAGGGTAGCAAAACCTACCTCCTCTCTGTTAAGACAGACTTAAAAAAAAATATATCAAATAATCTTTCTTCCATTACAATAGTAACATATCATCACCACCTTTGTACCTTCCTGCAACTTCTAGATCGATTCAATTAGGGCGTTGAGCATATGTCAAAGACCTGGACCGGAACCGGGCCAAGACCGGACCGGACGAGGACGAGTAGGACCGAGAATTGGCTATATTGCCGGAACCGCGGACCGGACCGAAATGGTTACGGTTTTCGATTCTGATTTCGGTCGGGTCGGTCTATCGGTTCGGTCCTACACGGATATCATCGGGTTTTTGGTCTGTTCCGGACAGGATATCCGAGACCGACAAGGACCAAATTGGTCTAAAATACCGGTCCGGTCGGTCCGGTCTTCCGGTCCGGTCGACGGTCCGGTATGCTCACCCCTATCGTCAATGACTTTTTCGATCGGTGAATTTTCTTCTGACACCTTTCTCGTCGGATCTTCAATATGTTCATTATTTGCCACCTTTGTCATCAATGGAGGAAATAAGGGTGTGAATGAGATGTGCCAACTATAGATCGAGTTTTGTTTTCAAGATCCATTGTTTACCACCATTTTGCCAATATTTAGGGTTTATTGCAAATTCAATTTTTTGACTTATGATTGGGTTTATTCATCAGCCTGATATTGATGTGCACACTATTGGTAAATTTAGAAGAATTGTAAAGTATTTGTTTTTTATTTTAGTATTTTGCTTGTAAAATAGTGTTGATTTTAGTGGTTGTTTGTGTGTTTTCATGCCAATAGATCTGGATAAAGGTAAAGTGGTTATTTTAGTTGTTCATTAAGCATTAAAAAGAAACACACTTTTGTTGTACAACATTTTCTACAAAAAGATATGTTATCCAATCAAAACCTGTTTTCAAAAGGGTAAAAAAAAGAAACAGGACCTTAGTTTATAAAAGTTAAAATTTGTTTTCATTTGACAAAACTAATTATAAAACCATAAAAAACCTGGGATCGTCGGGTGCATTAATGATAACCCAGCCCGACTCCAACCCGGCTTCGACCCATCAATAATTATAAAGGTCCGACACGTCATTTTAACCCGGTGTATTCTTTAGTGGGTTTAGTGGTATTATGATAGCATTTCACTCGCCCTCTCCGTTCATTTCACCTACAACCAGCCACGTATTAGGGTACGTGTTTATTCATCAATCCTCTCCCATCCCTCTCATCTTTCACACTCATCCAGAAAAAAATATAACCCGCATCCACCTCCTTCAATTCTGAGCTTTCCGGCGAACAATTGGATTTTCCGGCGATGCTTGCAATGTCTCAGCTTCAACTCTAAAACTATAAGGTAAGCATTACATATTTTTATTGTTTGGTACATTTATTTACAAATTAGGGTAATCTAGCAAAATAATCATGTATTAAATACATGTGTCGATTTTGTGAAAGAAAAAAATATAAAAAAAATTGGTAATTAATAAAAATTTGGTTGTTAAATATTAAATAGATTATATAAAGTCAAATTTAAACTTATCACTGTCCATGTTTAATAATTACATAAAATAAACAAATATCACCTAGACTTAATATTTGGAGAAAAAAATAACATATATGTTGCTATTTATAATATTATTATCAAGGATTGAAATTCTCTAAATTTCATATGAACTTTACCCATAAAGTTCTTTCATAAACATAACAATGGGGCCTACTAAGGGACCCGGTTTACTTTATTATTGTGAGAGAACTTTACCGGTAAAGTTTATATGAACTTTAGTAGATCTCAATCCTATTATTATAGATTGAATATATGTATATGCATGGGATATGAATATCAAAATGAAAACATGAGTTATTGTGACATGTAAATGAATATATACGAGATTATAAATATACGAACAACTCATGTTAATTCTCTTTATGGGGTGTAAGTAAGGATATCCGGATTTTTTTTACAACATGCGTTCAATCACGACGCATGTTACTTCTTTTTATAAGTTTAAACAGTGAGTACACGGTTTGAAAATTAAATGCGGCTAAAATTTTATTAATGGGAATATAAATATCAAAATGTAAGCAAGAGTTACCATGATATGAAAATAAATATATGAGATTTTACTTATAACAACAACTCGTGTAATTTCTATTTAACTTTTTAAATAAGAATATTCGTAAAACATTTAAAAAAACTTTATCTTTTAACTTTATAAAAGGTTATTACCTGCTATTAAACGCGCATATTATGTAAAACACGATATCAATCGTTAAATTTAAACAACAACAACAATTTCAACACCATGCCAATTAAAAAAAGTCAAATTCTTTATCCAACAAAAATCTTTATAAAATATTAATCAATATTAATATATTATGAAAAACTTTATGTAAAAACACGTGCATAGTTGTCACTTGTATTTATTCTTAGTTGCGAACGCGTGCAAATTCTTGTATGTCTGTTTTAAACTAAAAAATTTCAAGTAAATTTAAGTTATGTGTAAACTTTATACGTCCAACTAGTTATCATTTCTACGGGATACATATTCAAGAATTATATTGTTAATCGGATTAACTTAATCCTAAAATTAACGTCACCAATGTCAAGTATCGATTAGTGATAAACAAGAAGTTATCAAGCTAAAAACACATGGAAAATGAAATGGTCTAGCAGATTTATTATACATCACTCCGATTCCCATATTAAGTGTCCATTGACTTTTTCAAAGTCTTTTTTCTTAAACTTTGACCTTAATGATTTCTTCTTTATGTTATTGATACTGATGCATGATTATCATGAATGGATTGAGTTTTGATATATTTTTCGTTGGTATAGAATTTTCGTTCAATATATATATAACAAAATACAAAATTATTTATGGTCATAGTTGAGGGAAAATAAGATTAAAAGATTTACCATTGTGGACACTTAATATGGGCGGATGGAGTATGTAATATCTTTATTAAATAATTAATTAGAACAATCGTATCAAGAAGCCGTTCTAGCTCAGTTGGTAGAGCGCGTGGCTTTTAACCACGTGGTCGTGGGTTCGAGTCCCACGGATGGCGTGAAGAAGAACAAGAGTTGTGTTATTTAACAAACACAGCCGCTAGTTCTGCTTTTTTATTTTAAAATTTTTTAAAAACAATAATTTTAGAGAAATCACATTTTGTGGATGTCAAATTACAGATAATTTTTTAACTTCTAAATCTTCTATAGAGTGTTTCGTCAAATCGTATTGGAAGCAAAAAAATAACATACATTCTTTTTATATTTTAACCTACGTAATTATACCTGAAAGTTAACAACGTGTGTAAAACTTGGAGCTCGATCTTCAAAAGAAGGAAAAACTTGTGTATAACATGAATAAGCAAAATTGTAATTTGCATGTTTAATCTTTATATTGGATATATTCTATGAAGGTTCTAAACTTGATAAGAAATATTCAATATGTTGTTTTAGTACAAGGATTGCTTTATTACATGTCAATCAACTTTATGGAATCATTTTTCAAGTATATATAGAGGCTCAGTTATTACATACAATACATCTTCTCTATTCGACCAAGGTTAGTAATTGTTATTTTCTCTATAAAGAACAAGCTCGTTATCAATCTGCTATTATATGAATCTTCATTCTATATTGTAAAAGAGTAACACTATATTTTGTGTATTTTCAGCTCTTGAAATCAAACGTAAGAGAAAATGAGCAGTGGAGATTGGATGTGCGGTGCATGCCAACATTCAAACTTCAAGAAGCGCGACGTCTGTCAAATATGCCAGTGTCCAAAATTTGCGACACCAAGTGAGATTTCAACGTATACAAACAAAACTAAGGTGTTGGCCGGTGACTGGTATTGTTGTTGCGAGGCACACAAATTTTGCCTCATATCTACCGAGATACGAGTGTTATACGAGTGGCAACATAAAGGAATTATATCTATGATGATGCATACACGTACTATCTTGTTTTAATCCTTACCATGCTAGCATTTCTTCCAGGATGGGAAAGTTGGTGACGTGGATGTGTAAAAAAGGTATGTAGCATTGTTAAGATCATATAACTGTACATATTCACATTTCTATGTCGTGGTTTTTACGTATATGATGTTTATTTTCATGGGTTTCAACAGGTGCCAGGGACATAACTTTGCAAGTAAGGTGGAATGCTATAGATGCAATTCACCAAGGGAATAGGAGTATATGAATTAAGCAGATTTTCTTTGTGCTCCAAGAATGCTACTTGTATTTTCTTGATTTTCCCACAACATGCAATTATAGAAATATACCCAGAATTACCTTATGTTAGCATTTCACTACATGTGTGGCGGGCCGGATCATTCACTATTGTGTATGTGAGTTTTAGTACATCATGAAATTATCATAAGATATACTGTAGTATAGTTTAATGGCATCACACCATAATATAAATGTTGAGTAAACAACCTTATAAATATGCTATTTACTAACCTTATAAATACATTAATGTATCTTGTCGTCTTCCCCCGTCATCACGTACCACCACTTCACCAGCTATGGCCACCACCCCCGGCCGCCAAAACACCACCACATTCCGGCGACTATAGATTTTACCCATTTTCCATTTCACGTTATCTTCTCATTTCATATAATGGCTGTACACTGTCACGATTAATTGCCTCTAAATATACTTACATTTATTTTTTGCTATTGCTTAGTTAGTGATTGTTTTCTCCAATGTAATTCATGACTTTCATGAAAGACATATATAGTTGTGACCTTTACCTGTAACTAGCTTTCAGTTATTACAAAATCTAGGCATCCCACTAGAAGAAATTGAACATGAGATCAAGCTTAATGAAACACGGGTACTACAATGACCGCTGAATTTTTTTTATTTTTACTTTTGTTAACAGAAGTCACTACTCACTACTATTTTGAATAATTGAGTTTGGCTTTATGTTGTTGTCTAAAGGATTGGTAAAATTGTCAAATTAGTTAGTAAAATATATTTGGATTGTTGTCGTTTGTGTTTGTAATGAAATACGAGGCACCAAATGATCCGATTTGTGAAGATGGGTTATTATGGTTGGTATTTCGGCGTTTTTAACCGGAATTTATATATGGTGGTTGTGTGAAATTATATAATGTAGAAGATGAAAATGGATGAAATAACCAAAAGGGTAAAATCCATAAATGATTAATGTACTTTCATAAAAGACTCATTTTACATATTATACTTTTTTTATTGTTATTCTTCTTACTAAAGTTTGTATTTCTTTTCATAATACATAACTAAAATTCGAAAAGACTTAAGTACCCTTTTTATTATCTTCATCATTACCAATCAATAACCGGATCCCCCCACCCATAAAACCTATAACTATCACAAACCACCCCTCTCGTAATCACAAACAAGAATGGATGACCTGCCACGAAATCGACCTTATCTTTAGTTATGCGTGATCCCAAATGCTACAGCCGTTGTAGAGGCCGTGCCGCCGCTCCGTACCTTCTTCATTCACCTCCCACAAATGATTTTATGGCAAATGCTTGAACATACCTGTTTTGACCCATGCATGATGTACATCATTTTCGCTCAAACCTTCTTCCATTGTGTGAAAGGCATATGAGACCAACGTTTTTAATATATCGGGAGCTTCAAACCCGAATGAATCTTAAAATTATGGTATCAAAACCAGTCTTGCATTTTTCTTTTTCTTGTGGAAATGTGACGGTCAAAGTCAGAATTAGAACTAATTTATGTAACAAGATGAGATACCGTTGTTTTCTTTGGGAGGAAATTAACATACATTGTGAAATGAAGTTTAATCTTTACCTTGTAAATAGGGAAGACCCAAAAGTTTGAAACATCATATTGGCTTACTCAACCTGTTTTTTCTTGGTGGTCAGGGGTGTGTGTTGAACTTTACTTTATCAAGTAAGTGGAAGTCGTATAGTCTTTTGTGTCCATGTTTTCAAATTCTCATTCCAACCCATTAAAAATTGATTGTATTTTCAAATATGAGCTTCGTTGAAACTGCTAACTGCATTGGCATAAGGATCTCTTTAATGCTAACTTTATCATTTTCTATTTATGGCTTGGTAAATGGGTTTTCTTCGCTGGGAAATTATAGGTTTGAGGTAGAAGTGAAGATGAGGAGGAAATTGACTAAAATACCCTTAACAAACTATTAAAGTTATGTATTATGAATAAAGAATACAAACTATAATGGTTGGTATTTCGGCGTTTTTAACCGGAATTTATATATGGTGGTTGTGTGAAATTATATAATGTAGAAGATGAAAATGGATGAAATAACCAAAATACCTACAAAAGTGATGTATAAGAGTTTTTGAGGTTTGTTAATAGAGTATTTATAGGTTTACCTTAAATGTTACTACGTGTTACTAAACTCAAACTTTAACAACCTGCATGTTGGTTTCAGCGTGGATTTACTTAACCTAATACATCGAGAAACGTAAATGGATGTCACCTAGCTAGTTTGGGTTTTTATATTATTGTTGGGTTTTTTACCTTGATTGAGTAAGATCAAATACGTAAATCCCTAAACAGGAATTAACCCTTCAAGTTATAACATGATTTTTATGAGTAAGATCAAATACGTAAATCCCTAAACAGGAATTAACCTTTTGTACGATGGTATCAAAACAACAAGAATGTATATTAATCAAGAATAATATGCAATACAAGAATCAATTAGTCGGCACAGATTACCAACTAAACATAAACCAAATTAATACAAGATCATATTATTATTTGTGTGATAATAACCAAACGATTATAGAGAGAGTATAAAGAAGATCAAGATGATCTTAACAGAACGATTACAAGAATAGAGAATTGATCTAGAGATAAAAGAGAGCAGATATGATGAAAAACGTTATGAACTCTAGGTGGATCATAACTGTATGGGTTTTGCTAACCAACGCCTACTCGTAGAGGTTACTGTGTAATTAATATACACAAACTTTCCTAATTAACATAAAAATGCATTAAATACACATTAAATAAATCTATAAATTGCTATATTTGAACATGATTTTGACTTGAATGAACCCGAATTTAATGCATTTTTATGTTAATTAGGAAAGTTTGTGTATATTAATTGCACACTAACCTCTACCCAGTGGCTATTGGTTAGCAAAACGCTAACTTTATATAGCCCCATATATCTTTTCCTTCTAAGCCTGGGAATTGATTAACTTTACATGTGACTCCCTCAAATATCTAATTCTTCATACTTTCTTTTTTAACTTTCCAACACAGCTATATCCAAGAATCATTTGTCCATCATTAGTCCCTGAGAATATACCTGCAAACACAACAAACACTAGAAACCAAAGAATAAGAAATGCTTATTTATAAACTTGTTTAGATCAGATTGTAAGCACATTACTGCTTATTTGAACATTCTTCCTTAATCTGATTACTAAACAAGTCAAACATACCCAATTTTTCACATAAAAATTTGTGTTGATACACTGGAAGATGTTTAGTAAGAATGTCTGCAATTTGGTTTGAAGAACAAAATTTTCTTATATTCAAAACCCCTTTTGCAATTTTTTTCTCTGATAAAATGAACATCTACCTCAAAATGTTTAGACCTTTCATGAAAGACAGGATTAACAACCAACTGTAAAGCTGATTTATTGTCACAAAACAAGTCAACAGGAAGAGTGGTTTTAGTCTTAAGATCAAACAGTAACTTTTGTATCCAAATAATCTCACAAGCTGCAGATGATAATGATCTATACTCAGCCTCTGTAGATGATTTGGACAAAGTATTCTATTTTTTACTTTTCCAAGAAATCAAACAATTATTAAAAAACACACAATATCCTGTGATAGATTTTCTGGTTTTTAAGCATTTGGCCCAATCTGCATCACTATAACCTTTTAGATTGTTTTCACAATCTGAATGATTATATCTAATACCCTTACCAGGTGCATTTTTGAGATATCTAAGAACATTCATAGCACAATTAAGATGAGATTTAAGAGGAGAGTGCATGTACTGTGCTAGGCAATGAACAAAATAAGAAATATCAGGTCTGGTATGAGTTAGACATATAAGTTTACCAAGTAATTTTTTATAACCATTTATATTATCTAGAAGAGGATCATCTTTGGTAACAATATAAGGTAATACAGAATTAGGTTCCATAGGAGTAGAGACTGGCTTACAACCACGTAAACCATATTCCTTAAGTAACTCAAGAAAGTATTTCCTTTGAGAAAGACACAAATCATTACCAGTTTTAATCACTTTAATGCCAAAAAAGTATTTAAGACTACCCAAGTCTTTGATATTAAACTTAGATTTCAAAAAAGTTTTAAAACTTTCAATTTCATTCATACAATTTCCAAGTAATAACTATATCATCAACATAAACAAAAAGGGTAATGAACTTGTTGTTTTTAGACTTGTAAATAAAGAATGGTCAATAACAGATTAAACAAAGTCATTTTTCTTTAAAACATTAACAAGTTTTTTATTCCACTTTTTAGGAGCTTATTTAAGTCCATAAAGGGACTTAACAAGTTTGAAAACCTTATTTTTGTTATCTTTATTAGAAAATCCTTAAGGAATTGTCATATAGACATCCTCATCTAATTCTCTATAGAGAAAGGCATTATTCACATCAAGTTGAAATAATGGCCAATTCGTAGTAACAGATAGGGCAATAAGGCATCTAACAGTAGACATTTTTACAACAAGGGAGAAAGTTTTATCAAAGTCTATATCTTTTCTTTGATTAAAACCTTTAGCAACAAGTCTGGCTTTATATCTATCTATATCACCACTAGCTTTATATTTTATCTTAAAGATCCACTTATTGCCAATAACTTTTCTATTAGGAGGCAAGTGAGTAATAACCCAAGTTTGATTCTTATTTAAAGCTTCAATTTCAGCATTCATAACATCAATCTAGTTATTATCTAGAATAGCATCTTCATAACAAGTAGGTTCAATGCTTTTATTAAGGCCATAAGCAAAACAAAATTCTCATGATTTAGATTAGCATAACTAACAACTTTTTCAACACCATATTTAACTTTGCCTTCAATAACAAAGTCATTCAAACTAGTTGGCAACTTAGTCTGTCTAGAAGACCTCCTAACAGTGTGAACAGGCAAATCTTCAACTTCAGAGTTGAACTCTGAGTTTTCATAAAAGTCATTAACAAAGTCTGTTTCATTTGGAACAATGCCCTCAGGGTGTGTATTATTTTCATCCATGAAAGTTGCTTCAGAGTCATCATTACCCTTAATATCAGGACTCAACTATATGCCATCATCATTGGAAGACACTCTCCCTTCATCATTGGGTCTTTTAGGGTTTTCATTGTCAAATTTTTTATGATTTAAATCTTTTGTTACCCTAAAATCAAAAATAGTTTGTTTCAAATTATTTTTTATTTTAAAAGGAAAAACTGTTTCATAAAACTTTGCATCTCTAGAATAAAAAAATTGATTTATTTTCAAGACTCAATAGTTTATAACCCTTTTTGAATTAGAATAACCAATAAATACACACTTTTCATATCTATTACTAAATTTATCTTGATTATTTTAAAATAGTTTCATAACATAGACAACCAAAAACCTTAAAGTGAGAGAGTGAAGAGACATGCCCACACACAAAAAAATAAGGAGATTTGCCAGACAACACAAAAGAAGAAATCTTGTTTATAATATAAACTGTAGTTAAAATGCATTCAGACCAAAGATATAAACGTAATTCCCCCTGAAACATAAGGGATCTAGCCACATTTAGAAGATGCCTATGTTTTCTTTCTACAATGCCATTGTATTGAGGTGTATAAACACAAGTGGTTTGATGTAAAATTCCTTTTTCATTCAAGAAATTCTAAAGTCTATTATTAACAAATTATATTCCATTATCACATCTGAAAGTTTTAACATTAGTTTCAAACTGATTTAACATCATTTTAAACAAAACTTATAATGGAATCATAGACATCATCTTTCCCTTTTAACATATAAACCCAAACTGCTCTAGAAAAATCATCTACAATAGTAAAAAATATCTAAAACCATCTCTACTAATCACTTTATAAGGACCCCATACATCTAAATGCATCAATTCACCAATTTTAGTTGATTTATGTTCACTTGGAGGAAATGGTTTTCTAGTTTGCTTAGCTTTATTACAAGTGTCACAGAGACGATCAGATGTAGAAGGACTATCTAGGTTTAGAGTAGTTTTAAGGACATTAAGGACTTGATCAGCAGGATGACCAAGTCTTTGATGCCACAAAGTCTTAGATATAAAACAAGAAGCAATAAAGTTATTAGAAACAATCTTACAAGCATTATCAACATCAAATAAGAATAGACCATTGAATTTTTTACTAGTCCCCACATTCCTGTATGCCTTTAAATCTTGAATATAACAATTACTCTCATCAAAACCAACAAACAACTTACTGTCCTTGGAAAGTTTATGAACAGAAAGAAGACTAACAGTGTACTCAGGAACAACAAGAACATCATATAAAGTTATATCATTGTTAATTTTTAAATCACCAATTTTAGTAATCAAATCTTAAGTTCCATTTGGATGACCAACAGTAAGACCAAGATTTGAAATGTCAACAACATTTATTAAATTTTTTGCTGAAACAGTCCTACGTTGATTTGCTCCAGAATAAATAATCCATCCCAAACATATATTACCAATAAGAAAATTTGTGTTCCCATTAAAATATTTTTTGAAGTTTAGATTAAACATAACACTTCCATTAAAAAAAGTTCCCTTAATATTCTTAAATTTTTTACCTGTCATATTGGCATTAGCTATAGAAACACCATTTTTACTCTAAAGATTCATGAGCCTTGCCAATTGTTCATCAGAGAGAGAGAGACAGGAGAGTTGCTAGAAGTAGCATTATTGCTACTAACACTATTATCATGAACATTAGCAGTAACATTATTACTAGACACATGTCTAGTATTAGCATTGAAATAACTTTTAACATAACCAGTAGGGTAACCAACTAGCTCAAAACATCTATCCATAGTATGACCAATTTTATTGCAATTAGTACATTTAAGATTAGGATTAGGTCCCCTATTATTAGAATTAGAATTTGAACCAGACCCTTTAAAATTATTGTTATTAAACCTCCTTTTGTTATTATCAAATGTCTTGGCTGCAAAAGCAATTGCAGTAGGTTTAGTGGTCCCAGCAGAAGTAACATTCTATGAGATTCTTCACCACTTATTACAGCAAAAGCATTCTTAACAAGTGGTAATGGTTCTCTAGTAAGAAGGTTACTTCTTATTGTCAAATAACTCTCATCTAAACCCATAAAAAATGGCATCAACTTGATAAGTTGATTATGTTTTTCAAAATGTTTAGCAGCCTCACAAGTACAAGGAGGAAGACTAACCATAGCAACAAATTGCTTCTACAAAGAATTCAAGTTATTGTAATATATAGCGACAGAAGTACCATTTTGGTTTAAAGAATTTATACTTTTATGCAGATTAAACATAGCAGAACCATCAACTTTATCATAAGTCTCTTTTAAATCATCCCACATTTCACAAGCAGATTTAGCACAAATGGCACCAGCAAATAGATAAGAACTCAAAGAATTAAGAATCCATGTGACAACAACAGAATTACACATATCCCATTGATTAGCAAGAGCAAGATTATCAGTATCTCTTTTATAAGAGCCATCAATAAATCCAAGTTTGTTATGATTTCTTATAGCAAATGTCATAGCAATACTCCACATCTTATCATTTTCAGTAACAGTAAGTTTTATGGTCACAATAGGTAAACCACTAGTATCATTAGGATGCAAATATAGAGGATCACCAAAAAACAAATTAAGATCAGAAGAAGAACCAATAATCTTTTTACTACTATCACCATTCTTATTAACATCATCTTTAACAGCCATGATTAAAGAAACAAATAATAACAAATAAGCAAAACAAGATTAAACACAGATAAAAGAAGACAGAGACCAAAAAGAATAGAGAGATAGTTCCTAGGCTTTCACACCACTTAAAGTGGCAGATCAAGGGCTGAATCAAGCACACACATAACAAGAATTAAAATAGATGCAAGAAATATAAAAAGAGGTGTTATAGAGCTTATATTGCAGCGGAAGACTTCTTAGTTGTCCCTGATTCACTTCATCAAAGAACAATTAAGATCAAGAACTTATAAACCTTCCTTTGGTTCACTTAGTCAAAGGATATCTTGAATCAAATAATAGATCCCCCAAAATTAAGGATTTCAGATCCAAACCCTAATTTGTAGATCTAAACAAAATACCACCAGAAATCAATAATTCCTTCGATCAAAATCACCAATAGTATTCTAACTAATGATTAGAACACTAATAAAGCAAAACCCCTAATTTTTATCAAACCCTAGAAATCAAGAATTGATCGAATAGACAACCTGGCTATGATACCATGTACGATGGTATCAAAACAACAAGAATGTATATTAATCAAGAATAATATCCAATACAAGAATCAATTAGTCTGCACAGATTACCAACTAAACATAAACCAAATTAAAACAAGATCAGATTATTATTTGTGTGATAATAACCAAACGATTATAGAGAGAGTATAAAGAAGATCAAAATGATCTTAACATAACGATTACAATAATAGAGAATTGATCTATAGAGAAAAGAGAGCAGATATGATGAAAAACGTTATGAACCCTAGGTGGATTATAACTTTATATAGCCCCAAATATCTTTTCCTTCTAACCTTGGGAATCGGTCAACTTTACATATGACTCCCTCAAATATCCAATTCTTCATACTTCCTTCTTTAACTTTCAACACAGCTATATCTAAGAATTATTTGTCTATCTTTAGTCCCTGAGAATATACCTGCAAACACAACAAACACAACAAACACAAACCAAAGAATAAGAAATGCTTATTTATAAACTTCTTTAGATCGGATTATAAGCACATTATTGCTTATTTGAACACCCTTCAAGTTATAACTTGATTTTTATGAGTAAGATCAAATATGTAAATCCTTAAAATAAAACTCCCACAGTACGAGCTCTATTACTTCATGAACTCGTTTAAAAATTCTTAGAACATATATGATTTGTATACTTGTTGTCCATTTTTTAAATAACAATCTCATATGGGAGTATCAAGTAACATCCAAAAGCAGAGGGGTCCCAGAGGGGTGTGCAATAGGTGTAGTCGCACAAGATCTCCGCTTATAAAGGGCCACATTTTTATTAGGTTTTCTTATAAATCCGTATAATTTTAAACATATATGAGCCATAAAATTCAAGTTTATACGCAATTTCATTTTAGTTTACACGTGTTATAGGGCCTATTTGTTTATTGCCTAGGGCTACCGAAAACTACGTGACGACCCTATCTAAAAGTATCTACAGCTCTTTTGACATCTCCTTGGCATAGAACTAGTAAAAACAAAAATTGAGCTGAGGTAAACAAAATATATAGTAGTAAAAGAATCACTCACATGCATGAGCGGAGAAAGGGAGGGAGCCCGGGGAAACTGCTTCCCTAATGAAAAAAATTACACTGTAAAATTTTTAAAATATCTTTTTTTTGTAATTTGACCCTCTAAGAACCAATTTTTGTAGTCTAGTTTTTAAAAATTATCAAAATATGCTCTCTCGAGTAAAAGTTTTTGACTCTGCTCCTGCTCACATGTAGTTCCTTTTAAAAACCAAACAAATTATTAATATGGGTGTCCCTTTAACACAAACTTCAAATTAAATTAAACTCCAACTAATTTACCACTAAAAAGGTATGCTTATTTTTTTAAAAGAGAAATGTTAGGCTTACTTAAATTTTTACAAAAAGAATCATCACACGTATAATTAGGAGTGGAAATCGAGTCGTGTTTGTGTTGACCTGTTTAGGTTCGCGGGTTGACGGGTTATTATGACTTCTACTCAAACACGACCTATTTATTAATCGTGTCAAAAAACTCAAACCTAACCCAGACCTGCATAACAAGTGTAACCCATTTGTGACCCATTTATTATGTTTAAGTAAATAGATCACGCATTGAATAAGGTTGGTGGTTTGTCGATTTAACTAATTTAAATGCAAAACTGATATAAAGAACGGTATAAGGATCTAAAAACTTATAAACATAACATCCAAATAACTATACGATAATTTCAATGATATATGAGTTATAATCATAATCCACTCATATTAAGTACATAACAAAATAATTTTAATTCAAACCTAACATAAAGTTTAAGTAATAAATTTTATTTTTAGAGGCTTATATATACTTAAACGATTTCACGTGTTGACCTGTTTAATATTTACTAAACTCAAACACGACCCGTTTATTAAATAGGTCAAAAGGTTGACCTGTTTTTGACCCAAACTTGTTTACCATCAACCTAAACCTGTTTAACTTCGTGTCGGGTTCGTGTCATTTATCGTGTCGTGTAAAAAATTGTAACCCTACATATATGTATCATTTAAATAGGAAAATGAAATGTAAAAAAGTAAAAATACAATATTGGTGCAACCCATTTGGCACATGTGGGTGTGAGAATTATAATATATTTAGTTTGTACTAAAAGTGTTATCTCACATATTTAAGAGTAGCAAGACTGTTATCTACAGTAACTCAATATTTTAAATATACATAAATTATTTTTTAATGCTGCTTTACACTCAGAAGTAGGAATAAGAGCCACGCGTCTCTTTTTTCCTCTTACTCGTCAAACCACTAACTCATATTATACCTGCAGCCACTTTCTTTTCTCATTATTAAGAGTGAGTCAGAAAAAAAAACAAATCGAATTCCGCTGACCCAAATCTTAGCCACCGAAATAAATAGAGGCGGCTGAGCTAATTCGATGTTTGTTATTTGCAGTTTCATGATGGAGAAAAAGACGAAAAATCATCAGATTGGCAGCAAAATAACTCCACCTTCCTCCAAAATCTTCATCTAAAAACAAAATGTTGATGGTCGCTTCATTAGCAACAAACAGGTTTGTAAACCCTAATTTCAAATGGTTTAGATATTATGTTCTCGAGGTTTTTATTCTATTGAATGTTTATAGTGTTTGTTAAGGTGTAACGGTATAAATTTTCAGTTTTTGTAAAGGGTTTTCGTTTGTCTTGATGAAGATGATGTTCTGTGTTTTGGGTATTCAGACTTTTGGAAACACTCAACTAGAGGGATAAACGATTCAAGGAAGATGAGAGTTTTGGAAACACTCAATCAAGAAAGATAAGTTTTCATTTTTATTAAATTTATTTTGTATAGAGTAAATAACCAATTTTGTTAAGTAAATGTAGATTCATATCTGAGACTAATGAAATTAGGGTTAATTAAGTTGGAGTTT
Organism: Tanacetum coccineum; assembly: GCA_026074375.1. Classification (NCBI taxonomy): domain Eukaryota; kingdom Viridiplantae; phylum Streptophyta; class Magnoliopsida; order Asterales; family Asteraceae; genus Tanacetum; species Tanacetum coccineum. Next base: position 1,085 of record BQNB010042851.1, on the reverse strand, counting down.
GAAGGTACTCTTTAGCTATTTTGCTTTAATCTTATGTTTAGATATAAGTGTATTTGTATAAGGGGATGTTTGTTTTGGCTTATATAGTCGGCTTATGGCTTATTTGATTTCATGCTTATGTTCTATAAGCTTGCTTTTTGTAGCTTATTCTAAAACTTTTCAGCTTATATAAGCTTATTAAATAAACCTACATAAGCCTAAAAGCTCTAAAATAAGCCACACATAGTGAGCTTATGAAACATAAGACCAAAACCGAATAAGCCATAACACGGTAATATAAGAAGCCCAAAACCAAATAAGCCATAAGCCGAAACAAACATCCCCTAAAAATTGGTGACGAATGAGCAATTATTAGGATGCGGTTTTAAAAAAGCCAAAACAAGCACCCCTGAAGAATTGATGGACGAATGAATCATTTTAGGGGTAGAACCACTCATTTTCACTTTCATGCTAGTGATAATAAGCATGTTAAATAGGTTGAAACTTGGTTATCAAATATGCTCTTAATAAAATGTTTTAGGCGATACATGATCCAAGGTGATAAAATGGGCAGGTTGGGTAATGGTTCGAACAATCGTTTGACGATTCAAATGTATCAAAAATAACGTTACCGCCAAGTAAAAAGTTAAACTACATCCAATAGTTTACGACAACTGATATGCAGATGATCACGCTTTTCTGAGTTTATTGGAATTTTGATTGTATCAATGTATGTTATACTTTGTTTTGGTTTTGCTAATTTAGGGTGGTGTAGGCAATCATATTATTAGGAATTGTGGACTTCTACAACTTAGTGTTGTTGATTCAACTTGATACTGCTGGTGATGGTTAGTGCTGCTAATGAAGATTCGTAAAAATAGTCTAAGTTGTTAGTACTGTTAGTTATATTAGTTAGTACTACCATTACATTGTTAGTACTGCCAGTATAGTTAATACTGTTAGTTAATAGTTAGTGTTGTTAGTCTTATATAGTTAGTACTGCTATTATGATATGCATGAGTTAAATTAGGAATAGATATGCATTATCATTATACGCGTTTTGTAAGCCCATTAGGGTTTCCTTAGTGTATAAAAGGAACCCTACG